>CM046814.1:35918711-36186553 GCA_025617385.1 Murraya koenigii | reverse complement strand
TTTGGTCTAATTAACTTTTTGCCTTTATAACCAAAATTTGTACTAATTATTTTGAACTTCATTAAATTTGTTTTTGTTTTAGCTTGCTTCTATATCAAACTTGCAGACTAGAAAACTGCTTAAAGAGTCGGATAAAGAAAATCTGGTCAACTAGAAAATTAATTTAGATGGGGTGATATAATAAAAGATAAAAATTAGCATGGTTTGGTCTTTCGCCTATGTTTACCAGTAGAGAAAATTAACTCTACATTAAAATCATAATTACCATTAAATGGTCTCTCTGGATTTACTTTTAGTGGTTGTCCCAAGAGAGGCTTTTGCTTTTACAATATTATATAGATAAATCATTTTCTAACTTAAATTCTTCTTAATTCTCACTTACATTTTAATATTTAAATTATAAAATATTTTTTATCTTTTATCGAACTTATTCATATCAAACTTTATCTATTTATTTTTGAATTAAGTAAAATTTTTTTATTGTTAATTTTTATTCAGCTAAGATTAATTCAATAATAACTCTTCTATTTAGACTTGGACTTTCTTAGTTTACGGTCCTATGAGCTCATGATTTATGACTTATTTAATTATCTTCAATTATTAGGTGTGTGAATTATGATTTCCTCACTTGATGAGCATAATCTCTACTTCATAAAAAAACATGACTGCTACTTCCACTCTTAGCTCCCTGAAGAGTATAAGTGCTGCTCCTCTTTTAGGGAGTCATAATTCCTACTCCTAAAGCATGACTACTACTCTCTTTTTAGGGGTTATAATTCCTACTTCCTGAGGAGCATGACTACTATTTCCCTCTTGGGAGTCATGATTCCTACTCTCTAAAGAGCATGACTGCTGTTTTCCTTTTAGGGGGAGTCATAACTCCAGCTCCTCTCTTAAAGCTCATAATTCATATTCCCTAAGGAGCATGATTTCTACTGCTTCTATTTTTGGAGAGCATGATTTTTCTTTTGGAGAGCATGATTCCCACGTGACTTTTTACTTCTAGCACACTTTTGTTTATTTTTTCGCATTTTATACAACAAATATAATGTATTCTTGATAGTTAAGAGATTATTTGATTAAATTTAAGTTTGGTGTAATAATAATAATTAATGTGATTCTTTTTTATTATTTAGTTTTCAATAAATTGGATACATAAAATGCTTAGAAAACTTTGATTATTTATTTTTTAATATAATACATATAATACTTAGAAATCCTACCTTGAAGTGAAAAAGAACCTATATTAAATTTAATTAATTGTTATATTTATGAGATGACATAGATTGATTTTGAGTTGTCACTCTAATTAGGAATTAATAATAATTAAATCATTATTAGTTGAATAGTAGTGGATTCTGAAACCTTAGTAATTTTTATCTTATTAAAATCTATTTGTTTTATTAGTTTAATTAGTTCAATTTCTCTTGAAATTTAATTTGCTCAACTAGGTTAGAATTAATATTAATTTTAGATATAAATTAGACTTTCTAATTTATAACAATCTCTGTGGGTTCGACTTCGTTATCAGTATTCTATTTTTACAGATTCGTGCGCTTGCGAGTATATTAAATTTTGCACAACATGAGACAAATTTTATAAAACATGAATTAAGCCTTTATCATTTTTTTAACACTTATTTTATTTTATTTTTCATAATATTTGTAATAAAAACTATTTTTTTCATTTTTATTTTAATTTTTTTTATTATCATTACTATTTTTTTAATTTATTTAAATATATATATAAATTAATGGCAGCAACTAGTTGGAAAAACTTGTTGCTGTCGGTTAAAAAGGTTGTTTGGCTACTAGTTCCTGTATTATATCCACTCTCTTAATGTTAGTCCAACAGATTGGTTTCAATGTTACTTATTGTAAGGTTTCTCTCTCTCTCTCTCTCTTCCTTTTTATCATAAAGAAAGAGAAAAAAAAATATTGCAATGTGATTAACCTGCGATAAGGAAAGGATGTTCACAACGTTTCACTGTACTAAACACTAGTAAAAATAATAAAGCTACAGTATCTATTGATAAAGATCTTGTAGTACCATCAGCACTAGTCCAGAATATATCAAAATAGAAGTAGTCTGCACAACCAACAGTAACTCATCAATTCAAACATTCACCGACATTTCTTCAAAGATTTCAAAAACATAATCAAGATAAGTAGCTCAACAAATTCTTGCAAGCGTTGAAGCAGTTACATATCAACATACCTTTTGTAAAAGTTCTCAAGCAAATGTCAAATTATGTGAAATTCTTGAAAGATATTCTGATAAAGGAAAAAAAACTAGGAGAATTTAAAACAAGAGCTCTGACATAAGAATGGGGTTACATGCTTTAGAGCAAGATGCCTCAAAAGTTGAAGGATTTAAGAAGTTTCACAATTTTATATTCCATAAAAACTAGATACATTGGCAAGACACTTTGTGATTTGTGATTTGGGAGCTAACATCAATATCATGCCTTTATTAGTATTCAAGCAATTAGGGGTTGGAGAAGTTAGACTAATAATAATTACATTACAACTTGCTGACAGATCTCATGTCTATCCAAAATGCGAGATTAAAATGTATTACAAATTCATTTTTCCAGTTGATTTCATATTTTTAGATTTTGAAATTGACAAAGAAGTGTTTATAATTTTAGGTAGATTTTTTTTCTTTTTGCCATGAGAAAGACTTTCATCGATGTGTAAAAATAAGAACTAACCATGAAAGTTAATGATTAGCAAGTCACATTCAATGTGCTAGATTAAATAGTTATTGTAGTAAATAAGAAATCAAGGTTGCAACATTTGAAGAACTTGAAGATGAATATCAAGGTTTTGAGATAGTTAACATAATATGATCTTCAGAACTAATAAGTAATTTGAGTCACTTGATCTTTCAAATAGGAAAGTAAAACCTTTTATTCTTTTTATTGAGTCGCCTCTTACTTTGGAATTAAAATCTTTAACTTCATATTTAAAATAAGTTTATCTTAATGACTATGACACACTTTTAATAATTATTTCATTTTCTTTGAATACATAATAAGAGAAGAGTTTGGTGGCTGTGTTTAGGGAATTACAAGTAGGTTATTAGATGGACTAAGGCAGATATCAAAGGAATTAACCCTTCCACATGCATGCACAAGATTCTGTTAAAGGATTGCTATAGCAACTTTGTAGAGCAAAAGAGAAGATTAAATCTCATCATAAAGAAAATTGTGAAGAAAAAGACCATTAAAGGGCTGGATGCTAGAATCATCTACCCAATTTCAAATAGTTTATAGGTAATCCCAATATAATGTGTTCCAAAGAAAGGTGGAGTGGCAGTTGTAGCAAATGAGAAGAATGAGCTTATTCCGACAAGAACAGTAATTGGATAGAAAGTATGTATGGATTGTAGGAAGTTGAATAAGGCTACAAGGAATGATCACTTTCCATTATCTTTCATAGATTAGATGTTGGACATGCTTGCTTGGAAATGAGTATTATTATTTATTGGATGGATACTCAAGCTACAACCAAATTGTTATTGCACCAAAATATAAGTAGAGACAACATTCACTTATCCTTATGGAATTTTTCTTTCAGAAGGATGCTATTTAGCCTGTGCAATGCTCTAGTAACTTTCCAGAGGTGTATGATGCCCTTATTTTTAGATATGGTTGAGAAACACTTGAGGTTTTTATGGATGATTTTTCATTTTTTAGAAGATCATATGATGGCTGTTTGCATAATTTAGAAAATGTGCTTAGGTGATGTAAGAAAACAAAATTAGTGTTGAATTGGGAGAAGTGTCACTTATAATCCAGAAATATTTATATTGTATGACAAAAAATATATAACAAAATATACGGAAGTATACTTGAATTTATAATATTGAATTATCTTCTAGAGTCATGTAGTTGACCTTTCAGATAAATATGTTCTCCTAGATAATCTTTTAAACTTCTTTGTGCTCTTTATGTGATGATATAATACTAGAAAGAATAGAAAGATACATGTGATCTGAGGATTATGATCACTTATATAGATAACTTTTTCTATTGTCTTTAGGTATTCCTAAATCAACTCATTATAGACATAGAATTATCCTTTAGGTCTTTACACATTAAAAACTCAAATCTTATTAAATACATTAAAGCTCAAATCACCAAAAACTTTATTAGATAACTTTTAATTAGGTTTAATCTTATATGACACTCTGCAATACATAATTATTCACATATATGCCCAACATTGGATTCAGAATCTAACAATATTGAATAAAATATCCAACAATATAAACCTTGGAAAGTTAAAAAAAAAATAATAATCAATGTTTAGAAGTGCACGGGATAAATGTATAGACAATATAAAATAACCCCTTCTAAAGTGCTATTGTAGAGAGCCAGTGCAATATATTAAATAGCATCATCGACTAAGTACATTCTCAAGCGATCAGAAAAAAAAAAAATAATAATCGGGTACATTATACTCTAGCAATTAGATAAATGTTATTGCAATCTAAGCTGTACTTATATTAATATTTTGAGTAAAGTCCATTTAATCATATTATATGTATTTATCACGATCACCATGTGGATTCGCAGAAGACATAAATACTAAGTTATCTTATGATTAAATAAGTTAAGTTCATGATTGATAAATAAAGTTGGGCACTTTATTTAGGTATAGGCTGTAATAAATTCATTGAGTGATTTGTCTTAATCATGTATGAATTTATTGATGTAGTTGTCTACATTGAGTCGGATCACATATGAGATTTAATTAACCTAGTAATAAGCTGTCGGACTTATTAAATCTCATAGGCATTGATTCTTGTAATCTTAATCTTGAGTTAGTTGTGATTTCATGATTGTTGTTGTTATTTCATTTGAGTTACCAATGGGCATGACATACACATGTAGTCTAGATTGCACGATATCTTGGTGGGAGCAATTACAAGTATTGAAATTGTAGATTAACAATATAGAATTTATACGACACATCTCTTGATGGGTTTTCGATCTTGATCATAGAATTCTACGGCGGAGTGTCTCAACATAAATAAGTATGTTGAAAATGATCATTAGAAAACCGAGTAAGTATCGAGGAAAAGATGTAATTAGATTGATTGGATAGTTGAGATATCAATTTAAATTAACGATGTGGTACAAAGGATTGTGCGATAAAGAAATCAATGTGGCTTGGACGAATTATATTCGAGCATACAATTATGGAGGTCGGTTCAATCTTATAGTGGAGTAGAATTGGAATTAAATAATTATATTTGTTTAATTACAAATTTAATTATTGTAGCCACTATTGTATGTTCCCAAATGATCCGGGTTAGCTCGTTTAATTGACAACACCATCATCTGGACCCAAGCAGAAAAAGCGGCATATTAGATGAAAATTATAATTATAATATTTGTTAAGGCCTAGTATGTTATATTAAAAGTGTAAATGGGGAGCTTGTAATGTTTTACAAGGTGGTCTCCTAGTTTGTTATACATTCCTTCCACTTTTAGGTAAGTGGAGAGATAGTTAAAGAGGAATTCTATTTTAAATAGAAATCTTAATCCTAACATATTAGGGTTTTCATAAGATATTATAAAAGGGACTTTATACTCTTAAATTGAAAAAGAGAAGAACCCGGAGATTCTAAGAAAATTAAAGAAGGCATCTAAGAGGAGCCAGGTTGCAATTGGGGAGTGGTGAAGCAGAGCGCCCACACGTCCAGGTGTTGATCAAACTTGAGTCATAGCTTGGAAGATCGTTTGGAGGCGAATCTACAACTCTCAATTGTTCATCTTCTCAAAACATCAAGGTATGAATTTCTAGATTACTTAATTCTTATATGTTATATGAGATCGGTCCTAAAAGGTTTTAATTGAAAAATTGAAAAACCTAGTTTATTTTCACTTCGATTGGTATCGAGCCATCTCGTAATAATATATAAGAATTATGTAAAAATCTATCTTGTTTATTATGCATTAGAGTGGCACAATTTATTTAGATGTATATTATTTGTTAATATATGAATAAAGCATGCTTGGATTGTCTCGATTCATGGTTAGAGATTTGTTTGTATTTTTTTTTTGGATTTGTAACAAAAGGGTGGTCTATTATCACCATGTTTCCTTTTGATTTAATTTTATGTTTCAAAATTATTTTGTAAAGCATTAGATTGGAATCCGTAAAATTTAAAAAAAAGGGATTTTCGGAGCGACATCAGCTGTGGAAGGCGGCACTGTGACCGCAGCCTAGCGGAAGGCATCGCCATGACCTGCGACCAGTAGCGTGGAAGACGACCGCGGTAGCGCGAGACCGCGCGTTAAGCGGCCAGCAGCACGCTTCGCGTATGCTCTCGCATGACGAGGCAGCGTAGCGGTAGCTCCCGAGGCAGCTGCTTGCAGCCGGCAGCCAGCGCGGCCGCAGCCGCGCATGGTGCGAGGCGGATGCGGCTCACGTGGCGGCGAGCCGCCTGCTGAAGCGGAAGGCGACAGCGAGACGGTTTTCCGGCCGTTAGGAAGCGTTCTCCGGCAGCAGTGGAGGTGCCCACCGGAAAAGAGCGAGCGGAAGCTTAAGCTGTTTCTTTCTTGATGGCGGCGGAAAGAAAAATGCAGATTAGGGTTTTGAGTGGCAAATATCGCTTGAATCCCTTTAGTTACGTATAATTTCGCTTGGATAAAAATTAGTTTAACTATTATGCATTTAAGTCTAGAAAGCGGTTTTGGGCTTGGTAAATCCTAGTTTTAAGTCCAATAAAAATTTGGAGCTTAATGGATTAAAATGCATGGATATAGTTCAACAAATTAAATTTATTTTTGGTTCAAAAGTTTTACTTAAAATTTTATTTTATTTTTTTAAAATTAAAAATTTGGATCAATAATAAATTTAAAACTCATATTAGCCAAGGTCATAACCAAAGATAATCTAAGAGAAGAAGATATTGACATGAAGCCCAATGAAGATTAGGCTTAGGGTTAATATTTTTATTAGGAAAACCATGAATTGAGATTATTTAATTTTTCTATATGTTGTGTTTGGATGTGAACATACCGATGATAACATGTCATATAGAATAGGTAGTGCTCACTCTATGCATAATAATATATGTCATTGATATAACATGAATTCATGCATATTGTTTGAGATTTGCAAATGCTTAATAATATAATATATCACTTAGATAATATTATAGAAAGCATGCAATTAACAATATATGTATGATTTAAAAGGAAAAACCAAACTTTAAAATATTGAGTGGGAGAGGAAAATTCAAGATAATTTTCCCACGGGCTCCATTGTTAGTTCAATAATAAAATTATATATATACCTCGACTTCATGATACGGTGATGCTCCCTACGGAGGTATATACATTAGACATTTTATTTGATGAACTTACTTTAAAGATAAAATTGAAATATTTTTTCAATCATTGATCACTCCAGCGGTGGCTACATGATATGAGAAATACGTAGATTGAAACAATGGTTATACACTCAACAAAATTTGTTATTAACCTTCCCAACGAAGCTCTGTTAACAAAATTTTGGCCTTAAAAGATAAGCGATAGTTATTTATCATATTACGACATGAAAGTAAATAATCTAATGGTTAATTGGAGTGCAGTAAGTGGCGGCATGACTTCCCAACGGATAGCTTGCTAAAGCGGTACTAGATTATCGTTACAATAAACTAAAATGCATTTATGATTTTTGCATTTTAGAATTTTATTGTGAATGTTATATCAATATATTTATGCATGTATGTTTTATTTTTCGGAAAATGTCTTCAATCAACCCATTGTTAATCATCACGGTTAAAAATGAACTCACTGGTGACAATTACTTAGATTGGAAGCGTAATCTATTTAATATTCTCACTGCTTAAAGACTACAAATATGTTCGACCCAGTGATGCCCTCCGAGTACCAACGTTATACGATTATAGAAATAAGAAGGAGTCTTATGAGAAGCGGTGCGAGGCTAACAAAATGGCTAAGCGCTATATATTGGCTTCGATTTCTATGGAGCTGCAGAACAAACTTGAACATGGAAACGACCATCGAAATATTGGCTAGTCTCCATGAGATGTTTAGGCAGAATCTCGATTCTGCCGGAGAAGCGGCGTTAAAGCGTGTCACCGACACCAAGATGGTAGAGGGTACAAGAGTTCGTGATCATGTCCTCAACTCGATGGACTATTTGAATGAAGTTGAGATTCATGGTGTTGAGATTGATGATAAAACAAAGATTAACATGATGATTGAATCTTTACCGATACATTCGAGAGAGTTTAAGGTCGACTATATCTTAAGCAATAGAAATGTGACCTTAGTTCAATTGATGTACGAACTACATGCTATAGAAGAATATTATCATAGCAAAGCACTTCATAAACAAGAATTCTCTTTAAAGCCTAAGTCGAAAGACAAGGGTAGGCAAAAGAGAATTGACATAAGGAATCTGTCTACCAGAAAAGATAGCAAGTCGAAAGACAAGTGCTTCAAGTGTGGACAGAAGGGTCATCGGAAGAAAGATTGTCCTAAGATTATTAAAATCAGGTATAGGAAATCTTTAAGCTTTTTAATTAGTTCAGTTTCTATAGTGAATTACGAGATAACTAATTTTTATTTGTAAATTCATTTATTTGGTTTCGAGAAACCAAGAGATTAAATGAAGAAAGTTTTAAACAATGATAGAAAAGATACTAGTTTATATCAGTTGAGAGAAATAGATCAATTTTATGAGACTTTAAGTTTTGATATTTGTCTTTGTATTCCAAACATTAGAGGAATTTAATTTTGGTGGCTTGTTTTTAATAAACGAAGCACATTTGTTATTTTTGATCCTATGTTAATAACTCTTTTTTTACAAAGACAATTAATATCATATAAGTCTATTGATCCGTTCAAAGCAAGATATAATGATAAAAAGTATATTATTTATCCCGGAAAAGAAATGTTTTCTAAAACCAATGGCACCTCTAATATTTATGCTTAAGTCATATAAACTATAATAAGATTTCATGAGAATGATTAATAATAGGTCATTCCCGACCTATTTGAGGATTGATCATTGATACTCTATAAATCTTATTTAGAAGAGTAATATGACAAGGTAGCTCATTTTGAGCTAAAAGAAAGCGTAATATTGTATGCATGAAATTAGTACATACAAATGTATGTGGACTAATTAGTTTACATGTAAGAAGAGGTTATGAGTATTTTATCAATCCAATTGATAAATATTCGGATCATTTATGTTTGTCTAAATGTGTCATGATTCCATGGCTTTTGAAAATTCAAAGAGTACATGGATAAGACAAAGAAGCAATCGGACAAGAACATAAAAGAACTTTGATTTAATCAAAGTAAAGAATATCTCTAGAGAATTCAAAGTCCATTTGGTTGTAAAATGACATAATAGTGTCATTAAATAGACAAACAAAATTCTTTTGGATAAAATAAGATGTATACTTAGCGATTTATCATTTACCTTTTTATTCTAGATACCGAGTATTTAAAAGCTGCATAGACTATTGAACTTAGTTTTATCTATATAAGTGCCTAATTCTCCATAGAATTATGGATATGTCACGAACTTAAATTATGACGCATCTATAATTGGAGATTTATTAGTATTTATACTAAAATTATAGGCAGAAAATATGAATTCATGTTCAAAAGTATGCATGTTTTAGGTATTCTAAAGGAATAAAGGAAAGTCTAATTTATAGACCTCAAGATAGGAATGTATTTGTCAACTACGCTATACTTTCCTTGAGGAAGACTATATAAATGACTTGTAACCTATGAGGTAAAACTAGAGAAATCATAAGTAAGGAGATCATATTGATGCTCGGTTTTCTATTTATAGAAAAAGCAAGAATGATTAACAAAAGGATTATCCCCGAACAAATTATTACTTTTAGAACCTCATCGTAGTGGGAGGGTAACTAGATTACCAAACAAGATACATATTATTGAGAGAAACCTATACTGACTGTCTCGTATGAACATGTATAAAATCCCACTAGATCTGATGAAGCTCTAATAGATAGTGATGTTGAACATTGGAAAAGGGCTATGAATCAAGAAATGAAATATATGTATTCCAATAAAATCCGAAAACTTGTAGAGACATCAAATGAGGTAAAACCCATTGGATGTAAGTGGATCTATAAGAGGAAAATAAGAGTAAACAGAATGATAGAAGTATTTAAAGCAAGATTAGTAGCCAAAGGGTTCACTCAAAAAGAGGGAATCGATTATGAAGAAATGTTTTCTCTGGTTGCTATGCTTAAATCTATCGAGTTCGCTCTCTATTACTGCGATGCTAAATTATGAAATTTGGCAAAAGGATGTCAAGACTGCCTTTCTTAATAGGCATATTGAAGAAGACATCTTTATGCAGCAACTAAATGGATTCATACAAAAAGGCCAAGAACACTTAGTATGCAAGTTGCAAAGATCCATCTATGGATTAAAGCAAACATCCGATCATGGAACATCGAGTTTGATCGAGCGATAAAATCGTTTGGATTCATTCGGAATATTGATGAACCATGTGTGTACAAGAGAATTCGAGGAAAAAGCGTAGCCTTCCTAAATCTTTATGTAGATGATATTCTCCTTATCGGAAGCGATGTAGGAGTAATGACTACTATAAAAGAGTTAGCTAGCAAAACAATTTGATATGAAAGATGCGGGAGAAGCTAGTTATATTCTTGGCATCAAGTTGCTACGAGGCCAGGAAGAATAAAGCGATAGCTTTATCTCAAGTGGTCTATATCGATAAGATATTGGCTAGATTTAGCATGGTAAATTCCAAGATTGGTTTATTACCATTCGGACATGGAATTATATCCTCTAAGGTTAATTACCTAAAATTTACGAGGAGATAGAGAACATGAGGCGAGTTCACTACGCGGAGCGTGGAAAGTCTCATGTATGCAATGCTTTGCACTAGACCGGACACATGTTTTGCGATTAGGATGGTTAGCGAGATATCAACCTAATCTCGGACCTAAACACTTGGACTCATTGTCAAGCACATAATGAAGTATCCGAAAAGAACTAAGGATTATATGCTTGTGTATCCGGATGATGAACTTACTCCGATGGGTTATCTTGATTACGATTTTATGTCGGATAAGGATTCTAGAAAGTCTACTTCGACTATGTGTTTACATTAGGAAGTGGAGCTATTAGTTGGAGGAGTGTGAAATAATCACTGTATCGCGAGACTCCACAACAAAAGCTTAATATGTGGCTGCATCTAAAGGCTGCAAAGAAGCGGTATGGCTCCATGAGTTCCTTCGAGATCTTGAGGTGGTATCTGCTGCAAGTGCACCACTTAAATTATTTTTCGATAATAATGGTGCGGTGGCTCAATCCAAAGAACTAAGAAACCACAAGAAACAAAAACACATTAAGATGAAGTATTATCTCGTATGGATATAGTGTAGAAATGTTATAACCTTCACTTAGAGTCCTACTGAGCATGTGCGATTTGCGGATATGCTTTGAGAGCTAGTGAGAGATTGTTGGGATTATGTGCTCTTTAAAGCATATTGATTTTTCGATTAATAAAATATTTCAAATATTTATTCGGATATTTTGAATTGCATTAATATTTTGAGCAAAGTCCATTTAATCATATTATATGTATTTATCACGATCACCATATGGATTCTGCGAAGACATAAATACTAAGTTATCTTATGATTAAATAAGTTAAGTTCATGATTGATAAATAAAGTTGGGCACTTTATTTAGGTATGAAGCTGTAATAAATTCATTGAGTGATTTGTCTTAATCATGTATGAATTTATTGATGTAGTTGTCTACATTGAAGCTGGATCACATATGAGATTTAATTAACCTAGTAATAAGCTGTCGGACTTATTAAATCTCATAGGCATTGATTCTTGTAATCTTAATCTTGAGTTAGTTGTGATTTCATGATTGTTGTTGTTATTTCATTTGAGTTACCAATGGGCATGACATACACGTATAGTCTAGATTACCGAGTATCTTGGTGGGAGCGATTACAAGTATTGAAATTGTAGATTAACAATATAGAATTTATACGACACATCTCTTGATGGGTTTCGATCTTGATCATAGAATTCTACGGCGGAGTGTCTCAGCATAAATAAGTATGTTGAAAATGATCATTAGAAAACCGAGTAAGTATTAAGGAAAAGATGTAATTAAATTGATTGGACGGTTGAGATATCAATTTAAATTAACGATGTGGTACAAAGGATTGTGCGATAAAGAAATCAATGTGGCTTGGGCGAATTATATTCGAGCATACTGATTATGGAGGTCGGTTCAATCTTATAGTGGAGTAGAATTGGAATTAAATAATTATATTTGTTTAATTACAAATTTAATTATTATAGCCATTATTGTATGTTCCCAAATGATCCCGGGTTAGCTCATTTAATTGACAACACCATCATTGGACCAAAGCAGAAAAGCTGGCATATTAGATGAAAATTATAATTATAATATTTTTAAGGCCTAGTATGTTATATTAAAGTGTAAATGGGGACTTGTAATGTTTTATAAGGTGGTCTCTTAGTTTATATACATTCATTCCACTTTTAGGTAAGTGGAGAGATAGTTAAAGAGGAATTATATTTTAAATGAAATCCTAATCCTAACATACTTAGGGTTTTCATAAGATATTATAAAATGGACTTTATCTTTGTTAAATTGAGAGAGAAGAGGAGAACCAGGGGTTTTAAGAAAAATAAAGAAGACATCTAAGAGGTCTTGAGTTACAATTTGGGGAAGTGGTGTAAGCAGCGCACGCGTCCGGTGTTGATCAAACTTGAGTCATAGCTTGGAAGATCGTTTGGAGGCGGATCTACAACTCTCAATTGTTCATCTTCTCAAAACATCAAGGTATGAATTTCTAGATTACTTAATTCTTATATGTTGTATGAGATCGGTTCTAAAAGGTTTTAATTGAAAAATTGAAAAACCTAATTTATTTTCCCTTCACAAGTAACCGCAAGTAATTCTGTAACAACATTCTAAGGATAAAATAGTACACTCGCCAAAGATCTTAACGAACTCTAACGTAATTAATAAAAAAAAAAAGTGTAACTAAATATAAAATTTGAAATGTTAGCTGTGCAAAAAAATTGTCAAAATTCTTGAAGGCTGCATAAACGTTTGATAAAAAAAAGATATTAATTGAAAGAGAATTTCCCAAAATTTTTTAGAACATATAAATGTTCAGCCCTTGTACATCGGATTCCAATATTTCATCTATATTAAACAGATAATAGGATTAAATTCACACTCAAATATTAAAATCTAACCGGAAAAAAATGAGGAGAACTAAAGGAAGAAGTTGAGTTGTTGAATGCTAATTTGTAACGGAGTTTTCTTCATAGAATTATTCTGTTTTGCAAAGTATAATCATAATCATTTTCATCGAAACATTTTAATTAATTTTTTTTTTATCACATATCGGCGGCACAATCAGTCTTGTGTCCACGATAGCGTGTGGAGTATTTAGTTACAAAAAGATTATAAGGGGAAAAAAATCAATTTACAATTTTACACAATCGTGCAATTGTCTATCCCCATCGAATAAGGAACAAAATTACTTACATCATAGACTAATTGAATCTTTCCGTGGTGAGAAAAGGAAGGAGATGGAAGAAATTTGGTCCTTGAGGGTACGCAAAATTTGAGTGGCAGAAGGCCTGAGAATGGGGGAATGACTCAGGCAGAGAGCAGCAACGGACAGCATGGCCCTGGCTTCATCCAAGTCAAAGTCCCTGGCCAGTCGTGGATCCACAAATTCAGCCACTTTTGTAGCTTCGCAATCAGCAATATCGTTGAGCATAGATCCTGCTAAAGAAGTCAACAGCTGACCTTTCTCAGGGCAAATGGCCTCCATCCCCGTTACTAGTTCCAGAAGGACGACTCCAAAACTGTATACATCATTCTTGGTTGAGGCTATTCCGGTCCTTATGTAGTGAGGGTCTGTGTAACCTGGAGAACCTATCATCATCAGTTGCTTCGTTATCCTCGACCTCGAGGGTGAAGGGAAGGGAAGGTGGCAGCACAGCGGAGGAGAATCCCATCTTTGCAGACCCAAAATCGCAGAGCTTGCAATTGAGATGCTCGTCCAGGAGAATGTTAGAAGCTTTGATGTCGCCATGTACGATGTGAAGGGTGCATCTCTCATGTAAATACTCAATTGCTTGCGCAAGTTGGAAGGCTATGGCCATGCGGTTCCTCCAAGGAAGCTGCTTGCTGCTGTTTGCAGTTTCATGGAGCTTCTCTTGCAAGGTCCCGTTTTTCACGTACTCAAACAACAGGACACCTTCATCTGAAGCACACAACAGTGAATTAATTAATTTTAGCAAGCGTAGAATTAGCTAAATTATATTAAACATGAAGTCCGGGAACTGACGGGAGCCCGACCGAAGTAGGTACGTACCTCTGTCGTCACAGTATCCGATAAGTTTGACAATATTGTCATGGGAAAGGCGGAGTAGGATATCAAGTTCCTGCTTGAAGACCTGATTGAGACGGTCGCTTCCGACGTGGATCTTGATTGCTCCATTAGTACTACTGGAATAATCAACCAAGCGAGCAAGATAAACGCTGCTAAACCCTCCGGATCCAATCACCTGCGAGAAATTCTTGGTGAACCTCTCTATGTCGTCCCAACTGTATTTCTTTGCAGAGCATCCACCAATACCATCGTCGTGATCGTGATCTTGATCTTGATCAACAATAACATCAACTTGATCGATGGGTTTGCGAGTGCGTCTCAAATTCTTGATTCTGAATAACTTGGAGAATAAGGCCATAAGGAAGACTAGAAGTACGAAAGACGAAGCGGAAACACTGATCGGGGCAATGACAATTGTGGAGTCAATGTGAAAGTGATGGTCTCTGACTACTGCAGCATCTTTAGGTTTTAAAGGGGATGTCGTCGGTGGGTTAATGTTGGCAGCAGCGGTAGGTGAGGGTGAGGGTAAAGGTGTGGGATAGGAAGAGACGCAGAAGGTGAGATAAGAAGAAAAGAAAAGCAACAACGCCAGCAATAATAACAAAGGGATGCTGGACCAACCACAACTACTCCGCAGACACAGACATTACTGGTGGGGCTATAACTCCGTCCCAGCATATGCATCTGACATTTACTCTTATTAGTCTTTAGATATGTCAGATATGTCAAACTGAGGGAGCAGAATCCGACACCGGCAACCCTTTTTTCTTTTCAGATCTATGTACATTACACACAGTCACGATGAAGATATACGAGAAATTTGACTCTCTCCTTAATTATTAAAAATGTTTTCTTGTTCTTTTCCTTTTTTTTTTTAAATTAAAATTTTTTATTGTGAAACTTGTTTGATTTAAATATGGCGTGCCACACCACCAAGTCCAACACGGAGAAATCCTTTCTAAATTGTAAAGAAAATAAAAAGATGATTCCCTTGTTTATGAGTCAAATTAATATGCGCAGTAGCAGATTGCTTGTCCGTGTCAATCTTCTTCTTCTTTAACCACGTGCCTTCTATTTTAATGCTAATTGTTTTTTGTAAAAATTTTGCATGCTAGTCAAATTACGTTTGCTTGACTAACTATTTTACTATCATTACATCCTGTGAATGTAATACAGTCGATTATGATTAGTCACATGATTAGCCGATAAGAATTTAGCGTTGGACTAAGTTTTTATTAATTTTTGAACCAATCCTTGTTATGTAAAAAATTAAATAAAAACTTAATTCAATATAAAATTAGAGAATTAAAATATAAAATTTATATCTTGTCAGAAATCAATGCTTAACATGTGTTAAAGAATAATTAAATTTTTTATTATTATTAATAAAACATAAACATTTTATCTTAAATATAAATAATAGGCAGGTTCAAGAGATATAATTTTCAAACACAAATTTTAAACCATTGGATTAAAGAATAATAAAAAAGCCAAGATGTGATGATATAAATTAACAAATAAAAATATTTTTTTTCTAATTAATTAATCTTTCGAATTACTATTACCACTGCTTAGCTTTTAATTCACCCCTGACTATCAAATCAAATGTGAATAACCCGTCCTCCTCTCTTTGAAACAAGGGGTGCTTCTGGTTTTATCGGTACTTGAAATAATTTAGTCTTCTCCATATTACTATCTATAGAGTCAATAATTTTTAATGAGGAACTACTAAACTCAATCACTTGCTCATGCATTCTCGTAGTTTTCTATTGAGGTATATCCCGTAGAGGTACTCAAATTAGATCAATGATCGATTTCTAGGTTTCGTCATAAACCTAATTGGTTATTTCCAATTACGTAAATCAATAGTTCAAACTGCACTCAAAGATAGGGTATTTTCTATTTTTATAGAAACATCTGTACCAGAAATAATAGTATCTCCAATTATAGCCTTTCTGAGATGTAAAATATATATTTTCTCACCATCCCTATAGTATATGAGATAAATATATGTATTTCGATTAAGGTCGTATTCCATCATTCGAGAGTCAAAAGAATCAAATGGTAGTTCAACTATCAAAATATTTTTGCTTATATAGTAAGAAAGTGGAAAAAAAAAGTGGTAAAAACAGAGCTTGGAATGATAAGAGAAGAACAATGACTGATTAAGCCCTATTAACAAAATCATGGTATAGAAAATTTGGATTTTTAGTTTAACTCCTGAAGATAATCATTGAAAATAAACGTTGATGGCTACAAGTTACTAGCTTCTTCCTTGTTAAATATAAAAGATCTGGTCTAAGCTTTAATTAGATTTTTATGTAAAATCTAACAAAATGTAATAATATCAACACTAATTTAAGAGAAATTATTCTTTAGATTTATTTCAAAGTAAAATTAAACCATGATTTTGGTGATTATGTCATGTTTTTACTTTGGTTTTTCATGGCCCCAAGGGGCATGCACATTAGAAATGGGAAGTTGACATAAATAGCTATCCTTAATTTTTAAATTTCAAAATTAACCATTCACTTTATATTCTATCAAATATAGCCAAACAAAATTCATATATCATAAATTACCCTCGATATTTAATTTTTATTCTCTTTTACATTCATCGTTCCTGTAAATTTCATCATCCTGCAAACTTCATTTTCCCTGCAACAAAAACCATACCCACGAAGCACGATTAACTAGCAGCCAACACACCACACATTCATACCCAACTGTATTTTTACCCAGACGCGTCTTCATTAAGTCCAACTACAAAAATTTTTATATTAAATATTTAATATTTAATATAACTGTTATATTAAATATTTGTATAACTGTTATAAATTTATGTGGTATATTATGTATAATGAAATGATAAAAATATGTGAAGAAATATTTTCTGTTCATGTGTCATCGAGCATTTTAGGGTTATGTTTTTGGTGTGTTTTTGGCGTGAAACTTGGTGAGACAGGCAGCTTATCTCACCAAACTTGGTGCAACAGGCAGCCTGTCACACCAAACTTAGTGTGATAGGCTGTCTGTCCCACCTAATGTCTTTGCGATAGGAACACCGTTGCACCAAATTTCAGAAATTGCAACCCAAGAATTTGGTACGACATGGTGCCTATCGCACAAGTTTGTGTGCGATAGGCACCCCGTTGCACCAAATTCCAGAAGCATCAACTCAGGATTTTGGTGCGACAGGCACCCCGTGGCATAAAAACTTGTGCGACGGGGTGTCTGTCGCACAAAATTCCAGAATTTGGAATTTGCAGCGACGGTGCCCGTCGCACCAAACTGGCGCGATGGGTGCCCATCGCACCAGATTTGGTGCGATGGGTACCATTGCGTCGATCAGGCGCGATGGGCACCCCATCCCTCCGATGGGTGCTGCCGCAGCACCGATTTCACAAAAAAAAATTGTTAAAAAATTATAATATTTCATTTACAATTTTTCCGTCTGAATTACGCTTTCCATCTCGATTAAGCGCGATGGGAGAGGCGATGAAGAGAGATCGTAAATCACTCACGACGAATTGTGAGAAAGAATTTTGCCCATAAAGATTTGGACGAGAGAAGATGAGAGGGGCAATTTTGTCCTAAAACTTTATGTTTGGCTAATAATAATAGCTAAAATTTTCGAAGGTTGTTTGTGAAAAAAGAAAATTATTTGAGGTTATTTATGTCAATTTCCCATTAGAAATAGAAAGATGGGAGAGATTAGGGATAAAGCATAAATAACCAGAAGTGAGAACAGAGATGAAAGATAAAATATTAACTTAAAAAAATAATTCCTTTCATCGAATCTTGTCCTTTTATTATTCCTTAATTTAAGGATTTAAAATTTATGTCTAAATTTATGTTTAAAAATTTTGTTTCTAGCTCTCTACTCCTATAAATAAATATATCATTATGCATGTATTAGAAATATTTTAATCTAAGATCTTAAATTTTGTTAAAACTGAGTTTTTGGCCAGCCACACTCATATTTCGGTGAAGCAAGAGAAATGAGAATAGGCATGCCTTTTGAACTATAAGGTAGAGGTAAAATTCTTGAATTAGCTAGAATCCATTATTCACCTTGCCTTTTACTTGATTTTTTCAGATGATGAAGATGTGTTTCTTGTTAATTTAGATGGTTGTGATTTATTTAGTTGTTTATTAATTCAAGACTCAAAACATAAATTAAAAATAATAATATAAGAGATTTTAATAATTAAATCCTACTATTTCAAGGGCTTAAAATTATGTAATGAGAGAAAAAATTAAAACATAGTAATATTAGAGATATTAATAATTATGTTCCAATATTTTTAAGGACTCAAAACTATGTGATGCTATACTTGATGAGAAAAAAATGTTAGACACAAAACATAAACAAATTATTCAATCGTTGGAGAATTATTTGGGCCTTTAAATATATGGTCCGGCTTACTTATATTTCATGTAAATTATATCATACACAAAAAGATGTAAAATCCACCATCTTATTATAATTTTTTATATCTTTTTATCTGGGGTATAAATTACATTAAATATAAGTTTAACAAAATCCTTAAATATATGAAGATGTACTATGTTTTTTTTTTTGATACAATAGACTAATGTTCAGAATTACAACTCATATTACATGATACTATAGTCGATATATACAAATCTGACTATGACTAGAACTTAGTTTACAATAATTCGTATGAAGTACTGCCTAGATTTAAACCCTCACTAATATTCGAGGGATGTCTACTCCTTACACTTAGGTAAAGAAGCAGACTGACCTTCACTAAAATGCTGAGAAATGATTTACCCTTACAATGTGATTGTGGGGCTCGAACTTGAAGGGCGAGACCTCGACCACTGTGCCAAAGGCCTTTGGCCCAGTGGCTTAGATGTACTATGTTACTGTTTCTGATTTGTGAAATTAATTGTTTTTTTCGTTGATGTTGGACCGTCTTTCACTCCATGCGCACGTGTACACCATTAATATCAATTATTAATTTGAAGATGAATTGCACGAGTCAAGACTGACTTCCAATTGATTAATTATTCAAATACAGATGAAACATCTTTGTCGCCAACTCTTATCGAATATTTAATTCGAAAAAGTAAAAAATAATAAAAAACTCTTATATAATATTAGGCATCTTTCTGATACATTTATATAAATTTGATTCATGCGTTGCATAAATATATGCATTGCATATATATATTTGATTCATGCATTTCATAATACCCGTGCACTAAAACTATTTCCCAAGTCCTCCGAGAAGGAGACTGTCCTCTCAGTTTTCCGGAACAACAGACAAATGCCTGAAACAATTTTGCGAAAAAGTGGGTGTGATTATTTACACACTAAAAAATAATTTGACTAAAGCCAGCATGTATTAAAAATATTCCAATCAATGTTTCTATTTGCATGAATATTGTAGAAGACATGGCTTATATCTATGTAATATTGTAGTTCGATTTTTAAAGATCCTAGACTCCCTTTAAGTTCATTTTTGATCAATTATCATTGTTGATAAGTGATAACGGCCTCATTTTTCTTCTAATGATCCCATCCCAAGTTACGAACTAAAATATTTTTTCGGGAGAAAGTCTTCAATGTTTTAAGGTATTGCTCAATACATAAGTGATCGGGAGTGAATAAAAAGTGGTCTAAAACTTTTCACTGGTATTTATTTTAAAGAAAGAAGACAAAAAGAGAAAAGAAGTATAAAAGTTAATTTGTGTTATCTGGTTTAACATGAAATTTGAGGGAGAAAGAAATTACATTTTTTTTTTGGGATAAATATACTCTTTGGGCTTTGGTGTTAAATTTTCAATATTCATTAGTAAATACAATAAAATAATTAAAATATAAATTAGTTTAATCTAGAAAATAAATAATTTAGCTCTATATTATATTTTAATTAATTAACTAATTATTTTCTAATCAATTTACTAACTGCATAACAAATTATACTAATTCAAATTAATTTCTAAACACATGATTCTTGAATACAAATAATAAGTTAGTCAATTTAAAATTATCTAATTAATTATAAAATTTTAGTTAAAAAAATTATAACAATTATTTGCGGGACATGAAGGGAAAATAAACTAGGTTTTTTAATTTTTAAATTAAAATCTTTTAGGACCGATCTCATACAACATATAAGAATTAAGTAATCTAGAAATTCATACCTTGATGTTTTGAAAAGATGAATAATTGAGAGTTGTAGATCCGTCTCCAAACGATCTTCCGTGCTATGACTCAAGTTTGATCAACATCGGACGTGTGGGCGTCTGTTTCACCACTCCCCAAATTGTAACTAGCACCTCTTAGATGTCTTCTTTATTTTTCTTAAAAACCCTGGGGTTCTCCTCTTCTCTCTCAATTTAAGAGTATAAAGCCCTTTTATAATATCTTATGAAAACCCTAGTATGTTAGGATTAAGATTTCTATTTAAAATAGAATTCTCTTTAACTATCTCTCCACTTACCTAAAAGTGGAAGGAATGTATAATAACTAGGAGACCAGCCTAGAAACACTCATGTTCCCATTTACACTTTAATATAACATACTAGGCCTTAAAAATATTATAATTATAATTTTCATCTAATATGCCAGGTTTTTCGCTTTTGGGTCCAGATGATGGTATTGTCAATTAAATGAGCTAACCTAGGGATCATTTGGGAACATACTAATAGTGGCTACTAATAATTAAATTTGTAATTAAACAAATATAATTATTTAATTCCAATTCTACTCCACTATAAGATTGGACTCGACCTCCATAATTGTATGCTCGAATATAATTCGCCCAAGCCACATTGATTTCTTTCTCGCACAATCCTTTGTACCACATCGTTAATTTAAATTGATATCTCAACTGTCCAATCAATTTAATTACATCTTTTCCTTGATACTTACTTGGTTTCTCTAATGATCATTTTCAACATACTTATTTATGTTGAGACACTTTGGCCGAGAGAATTCTATGATCAAGATCGAAACCCATCAAGAGATGTGTCGTACAAATTCTATATTGTTAATCTACAATTTCAATACTTGTAATTGCTCCCACCAAGATACTCGGGTAATCTAGACTACATGTGTATGTCATGCCCATTGGTAACTCAAATGAAATAACAACAACAATCATGAAATCATAACTAACTCAAGATTAAGATTACGATGAAATCAATGCCTATGAGATTTAATAAGTCCGATGAGTTATTACTAGGTTAATTAAATCTCATATGTGATCTAGTTCAATGTAGACATACTACATCAATAAATTCATACATAATTTTATTTAAATATATAACCTTTATATTGTGAAAATAATAATTTATTTAAAAAATCATGAAAATAACTTGAGCTTTTAAATACCTAATCATGTATGCATAATCATATTAACTTTTAAGAAATATATTAATAAAAATCATCTAAGCTAGTGAGATTGTAAAACATATATATTTTCTATTTTACCTATGACATGTAGTTTATTATCTTCAGAATCAAAATATCATATGGCTGTATAGGTCAACACTATACTCAGTCAATTATTGTATAACTTACATGACTACATTACTTAGATAATCTATATGACTAGATGACCTACTCGATTGATTACTTGTCACACCCGTGAGAAAAAAGATTAGACAAATACTATACACCGTGAGCATCATTGACCAATGCAAGGGAGATAAAATTATAAAACAACAATAGAATGCCCCAAAATTACACACATATATAACAAAAAGGGGAAATTTACATTCTTTGACTTGATTCGATATTGTTGAATCAGCGGTTAGAATAATTGTTTCTCTTACGGAAGCTCCCAAGTTAATAGGAGCAACTTCCCCGTAAGCATTCCCGACGTAGAAATTCTGTAGGAAAAGAAGCTACGCAATTAAAAAAAAAGAAATTAGATAGGAATAAATAAAGAAATGAATAACAAAGGAAAAAGCCATAAAATTCCGATCTTTGCCATCATTCATCCCTATTTGGTTTTTCCCTAAGTGAGTATTACTTTCCTCCCCTTCAATGAATAGAGCCTCTATTAGAATTCTCCTTTGACAGAGCTTCCTTACCACCACGATCAAAAGCTTCTCTTATCACTACTCCTTTGATGGATCGAAAAAGATACTCACCATGATCCCCTATAAATCAAAAAAAATATTTAAAAAAGAAAAATAACCAAAGAAACACAAACATGATTGAGGAAATTTATATACCATATAATTCCGACCCCTTAGAGTAAGTCAAAAGTAAATCTTTTCCTGATTGTTTCTTTAGAGTATTCTTCAACAAACTAGAATCAAGATCAATGAGTATTATAAGTTTTCCACCAACTACAAATTTGTGTGAAGGTAGAAATTTCAGCCTTTTCATTTTAAAACACCAATAAAACTATTTAGTACACCAATTTCAAGAGATTCAACAAATTTTTATAACATAATTAGGTCAAGTTGCAAATAAATTATTTAACAAAAATATAGTTATTAATTTTTTGTTTATTTATGTTCAATATTGAATTTTGCACCAAAAATAACTTGAAATGAAACTAATAATAAGAAATATTCCATAAATAACGAGTGCAAAAAAAAAAAATTGATTTCATCATTATTCATCTAAGTATTGATTAAGATGTTAGAAATAAAAGTTAAAGTATGAGAATTATGTATATTAAATAATGAGTATATTATATAGGTGTTCAAAGTAATTATATAATATTAATTTATAATAAATTGTTATTAATACTAATTTATATGATAGATATTTTTATAATAAATTTTTTTCTTAAAAGTAATATGTTTAAAATAATTTTTAAAGTATATATAACTATTTTAACTATTTACACGGACGGTGACTAACAATGACAAAAACACTCAGCAGTCAGCAATCATTAAAACTAAAAATGCACTTGCTTGAATAAATAATAGTAAAAGAAAATCTGTAGTTGCTGGAAATTCAATGCGTAAATCTTCTTAGGACAGCCCAAAAGCAGTAGAGGAAAGCCCGTGTATATTGGGCTAATGGGCCATTTAAGTAGAAGAAGAACTGGATTGAGGTTGTTTATGGAATTGTAGCGGTTCGAATTGTGAATTGTGCACTTGAGAGGAGGGGCTGTGGACTGGGCAGGATTGAAATTGAAAATGTCGTTGTGCTGGGCACAGGCAGCGGCGGGCAAGGTCTGTTTGGATGAGCGTACCAAATTGTCTGCAGCGGCATTGAATAAGAATAATAATATGAAGAGGGAACATGATACACGTTGGCATCTCTGAAGCTGCTGGTGGGTTGAGAAATAGGAAATGCAATTTCAGCCCACGCCCTCGCCGCCTTCTCTGCCGCATATCTCAACAGGAAGTGGCGGATCTCGCTCCTTCCACCTCCGCTGCATACGGAATCCTGCTTCTAGGGGCGGTCTCTTTGCTTGTACATTTTCCTTTTTCTTTTATCTACTTGTTTTTTTTTGTTTTTTTTCCCTAAATTGCATACCTTCATTAATATTCCCTCTTTTAAGTTAAGGTTAATATTTTCGTTTTGCTTGTAGTTGCAAAGTCAGCAGGTAAGGCTTCACTTTTTGGTGGACTTACTGGGGCTGCTCTTATGGCATCTGTATGTTATATTTCAACCTCCCTGTCTTTTACCTTTTTCAGTTTTTGTTTAGATATGATATGAGGACAGAATTACTTCCATCGTCTTGATTTTTATCTGAATAGTATGATTATGCTCCCAATTTGCAAAATTCATGCATTCTTTTTTCTCAATTGTGATGCCTCTACTTGGGATTTAGGACGCATATCCATTTTTCATTTTTAAGTTTACAGGGCAAGCACTAGGATGTTGTATCTGTCAAGAAACTCAGAATCCTTCTCATTAAACCATTCGCAACTGGTTCCATCGTGTGCTTGAAATGAAGTTTTGCATGACACAGCTTTTCTTTACTGTATGATGATTGGAAATCTTGTCTATCATTCAGTCATTCTACACGGAAATCAAACTTCGATTTGGAATTCCAATTCCTAGCTGCACTCTTGCAGTACTGAAATATACTGCTACACTGACCTGTCAAAAGCAAGTTTTATAGTATTACATCTCTCATAAGATGCATCATGAGAGACTTGTTGAGCTACCACCAGTGGAATATCCTATTGGGTGGCTTGCTATGTGCAATGGTTGTACATTGTTCACTTCTTCCTCATTAGTACAGTACAATATCAATTTCTTGTTTCCTTGTTTCTAATATGGTATTAGAGCTTTTAAGTTGTCGGATCCACAAAACCAAAAAACAGTGGCTGTTTAATTCAACCTTGTCATCTCTCTTACTAGTCAGGTGTAAAAAATGTTCTTATCATTTGACTCCTTAGCATTAGCTTGCATTTACATTCTGCACATGTTTCAACTTTCAAGATGTTGAACATTTTGAATGGTCTTAGGTGATAAGTTCTCGTAAATGATTTAACTGAACCTTCGCCTACTACAATTCAGGATTGGTTGTATGCTACAATTGATGTTGATCCTAAATGTTATTGAATGATTTTTTAAAAACCTTATAATTAATCCTCAGCAAGAATTCTTTTCTACCCACATCAAACAAACATATGCAAAATCTGAGTAGCATGCCGCATGGGGATTTAAACTAAAACCCGAAATATGCTGTTGCTGATATGTGAAATTCTAGATGCAATGATTCTAAATTTTCTTCGCTCCACATAGCATACATCAAATAAACACCTATTATGTCTTCCCACAAGCATATGACCAAGGGCGGTGTTTGCCTTCCAGGGAAAGGGCATCCAGAAACTCAAACAGCCATCTCTCCAGAGACTCTTTCACAACTACATGGATGGTTTTGGCTTGGTTTTGGATTCCTGCCAAAGTGGAGCCTAGCAACCTGCTAGAGAGATGTATCAATTTCATTCCTGTTATAGGAGCTTAGGGTCTGTTTGGTATCATTTTTAAAATTGGTGTTTGAGGGTTTTGTTCTGGTGGCTCGCATTGACATGCATAACCAACATTTTTCTTGACATATCACAAGGGTATTTTTATCAATTGAAATATTCTGCTCCTACTATATAAAAGAGCCCTGACCAGTTTGTCGATGGGGTCCTCTCTTCATTCTGATGAAAATTTTGCTCAAAATTGGCATCTTTCTCGTCATTTTTGAGGATGATATCCTTATACTCTCTTCAGATGCCACATGTCATCTATTTAACTCTCTGTACACTCTTTCTGTCCTTGTATAAGTGCCTTTCTCTGTGACGACTGCCTCACTCTCCCTTCAGGCCTGCCATCTCAGTTGTCTTACCGGACAAGTTTGCAACCTGCACAAAAAATTACTATTTCTACCAATAAAAAGAGCATTGTTCATTTAAGTAATGTTTACCTTAAATAAATTGTATGAATTTCTTGATTGGCTTTGTATCATGGTAGTGTTATGTGGTTTTAAAATACTGGAGAAAACTGAAGTTTCCCAAATTTTCTAAAGCCCCGTTTGGTAGTGCTTGGCTGCCACAGTGCAGCCACAAACCAAGATTTTTTTCTAAGTTGGGAAGAAATGTGTGCTAAAGATTGCATTTATAGTATTTTGTGACTCCCTTATGTTTTGTGGTGGCATTTGGACCAGTTCAGTTGGCACATGGCTGTTAAGATGATTGTAGTAACAATAAAGACTTTAAAATATAAATTGATCTGTATTCATTTTCTTTGTTCATTTTAGTGTTGTATTTTTTTCTCAATTGTCACTTTTCAAATGCTGAATGAGCAAAAATAGAGAAACTACAACCTGAATGTGACAATTGAGAAAAAAATGCAACACTAAAATGAACAAATAAACTACAACCTGAATGTCTTTAAAAAAGTTGTTTTGTATTATCATATATAATGTTATGTTGAAGTTCAGTATTGGAATGAGAAACAGTTGATTTTCTTTTATAGGCTTTTTTTCTTGTGCAATCACCAGACACAAAAGCTATTGGTGATTCCCTTGGGTTTGGATCTGCCTTCCTTTTCTCTTCAGTATCTGGTATGTTTTTCTCATGCTTATCTCAGGTATTGCTTCCCTTGTGAGGTATTGTTTGGGATTGAGGTACTATAACTTTTAAGCTATTAGAGAAAAAGATGTAATTATGAAATAAAAGTTAATAATATATAATAAATATAATTTTTAAATAAATATAATTTTTAAATAATAATGTGATGCGCGACGCATTGATGTGCCAAAGCCCGACACCTATGATGGCACACGGAATGCAACCATCGTGGACAACTTTCTCTTCGGGCTAGACCAGTACTTCGATGCCATGGGTGTGAGAGATGAAGTATCAAAAGTGGGCACCTGCACCCATCGCTCCTAAGGAGCTACACGACAACTATGGTGGCGTCGCAAGCATGGCGAAATGGGCAAAGGCATCTCGCGCCATCAACACATGGGTAGACTTCAAGCAAGAACTCCGAAAGCAATTTGCCTCAAGCAATGCCGAAGAGAGGCGAGAACACGCCTACGTCGCCTCAAGCAAACGGGTAGCGTGCACGACTACATCAACGAGTTCACTACCCTTATGCTCGAGATCGTGACATGCCCGATAAAGATTCACTCTTCTACTTTCAAGATGGCCTCAAGGATCGGGCCAAACCGAGCTCCCAAGGAGAAAAGGCCCAACAATGACAAAAGTGGGAGAGAGTCGCAAGGACAAGGGCCATAATCGCAAGGATCGGGGCGTAAAAGCCTCCAAGCGGCAAGAACGGCAAGCAAAGCTCAAGGCAAGCAGGAAGCTCCTAAGCCCCGCAGCCACGCTTCATTTGCAGAACGGCCTCATTGGTACGCTGATCGTCCGGAGAAGAAGTCGCTCAACGCCCTCACCGCCCAACTCGAGGGCACTCCCACACCATCATCGGATGAACCCCGACCCAAAGATAGGTTCGATCCAAAGACTTGACGCACTCGACGACCCTCAAACCAAGACTCAAGAAAGTGGTCGATGTATGTTAGCGCGAGCATAAACGACCATACTGCTCACAGCATTGTTGGATACTGGAGCAACTCATAACTCAGTATCCGAGGAGGAAGCCAAGCGCTTAGGCCTCAAGACTACAAGAGTAGGAGGTACAATGAAGGCGGTGAACTCACCCGCCAAGCCCATCATGGCACCGCACATGGAGTGAACGTAGCACTTGGCACATGGAGCTGGAAACTCAATTTCTATCGTGCCCATGGATGACTTCAAGATGGTCCTTGGCATGGAGTTCTTCGACCAAGTCCATGCCTTCCTCTTCCAACCCACGAACTCCCTCAAGCATCCTCGACGGGAGTAAGGCATGCATGGTTCCTACTGAGCGAGGAAAGTCCGAGAGAAGACACTCTCCGCCATGCAATTCAAGAAGGGTTTCAGAAGGACCCAAGCTTCTGGTCTCCATCCGGAGCTTAACGAGGGGAAAATCTAGCAAGTGCTCCAACCCAAGTCCCTCCTATAGTACAATCCGGTCCTCGAGGAGTTCAAGGACGTGATGCCTCCCAGCTCCGAAGAAGCTTCCACCTGCACTGAGAGGTGGATCATCAAATCGAGTCGGAGCAAGGTGCAAAGCCTCCAACCTTGGCGCCTACCGCATGGCGCCTCCAGAGCTCAAGAATCACAAGGCGACTCATGGATTTATTGGATGCAAGCTATGTGCGCCCATCCAAAGCCCCATTCTGGCAACTCTGGTCCTTTCCGTAAGAAGAAGGATGGATCGTCACGGATGTGCATCGACTATCTAGGCGCCAACAAGATCACTATCAAGAACAAGTACCCAATACCCTTGATAATGGATCTATTCGACCAACTTGGCAGTGCAAGGTACTTCACCAAACTCGACTTAGCGCCCGGTACTACCAAGCACGCATCATCAAGGAGATGAACAAAAGACAGCGCAGGCCACAAGTGTACTGGATCATTTGAGTTCTTAGTTATGCCTTTGGTCTAACGAATGCACCGGCCACATTTTGCACACTCATGAACAAGGTGCTACAACCATTCCTCGACCGCTTGTGGTCGTGGTACTTGATGACATAATGGTGTACAAGACCACACTCGAGGAGCATGCCAGACATTTGCAAGAAGTCTTCCAAGTACTTCGGAGAGCGAGCTCCACCTCAAGTCGGAGAAGTGCTCATTCGCTAAGAAGAGGTAGAATTCCTCGGGCACAAGATTTCAAATCACGAAGCTAACGATGGAGAACTCAAAGATCAAGGCCATCCTCGATCGGGAGCCTCCCACAAAGTGTACCCGAGCTCGCTCATTCCTTGGCTCAGTGAACTACTACCACGGCTCATACAGGCTACTCACCAAGGCAGCACCCTTGACTGGATATGCTCAAGAAAAATCGGACATGGCATTGGTCCGAGGATTGCCAACATGCATTCAAGGCTCAAGCTAGCAATTTCGGAGGAGCCCGTCCTAGTTCTTCCGGACCACACAAAGACCTTCGAGTGCAAACGGTTGCCTCCGACTTCGCCATCAGTGAGTCCTTATGCAAGATGGCCACCCCATCACGCTCGAGAGCCGAAAGCTTAATGACACTGAACGCCGCTACACCGCTGCAAGAAAAGGAGATGACGACCATCATCCATTGTCTAAGAGTGTGGCGACATTACTTGCTTGGCTCACACTTCACAATCACGACTGACAACGTAGCCACAAGATACTTTCGAGACGCAGAAGTTGAGCCCCAAGCAAGCACGTGCAAGGTGATTTCTCGCGGAGTTTGACTACGTGCTCGAGTACAAGCCGGCAAGGCCAACGCCGCTGCGGACGCACTAAGCCGCAAGGCGTAATCGGTCACACTTAGCACGAGCCAACTATAGTCCGACCTTGTCTCACGCATCAGGAAGGCCTCCAACAAGACCCATCAGCGAAGGACTTGCTGGAGAAAGTGCTTCGAGGAAGACAAGGCGTTTTGGCAAGAAGAGGCATCCTCCTCACCAAGGAGATAAGTTGTTTGTGCTAGGTGGGGAATCTACGCAAGGAAGTCATCAAGGAGTGCCACGACTCCAAGTGGGTCGGTCACCCGAGAATCGAGCGCACCACCGCACTAGTCCAAGCCTCGTATTTTTGGCCAAGTATGCGGACGACATCGAGGCATATATGCGGACTTGTCTTGTGTGCTAACAAGACAAGATAGATCACCAATTGCCGGCAGGATTGTTGCAGCCCTCGCCTCAAGCATCAAGGCCGTGGGAGAGCGTCTCCATGGACTTTATAACCGCCTTACCCAAGTCCGAAGGTCATGGCGAAGATTATGGTCGTGGTAGACCGCTACATGCAAGTATGCAACATTCATCGCCGCGCCACTGATTGCAAGGTGGATGAAGTCTGCGCTCTTCATCAAACACATAGTGAAGTTTTGGGGTGTTCCTAGAAGCATCGTGAGTGATCGAGACCCACGCCTCATCGGAAAATTTTGACTGAGCTCTTCAAGATGTTGGGGACCGACCTCAAGTTCTCAATAAGCTTTCATCCGCAAACGGATGGACAAATCGAGCGCATCAATGGCCTCCTCGAGATGTACTTGAGGCATTATGTGAGCGCCATCAGCGAGATTAGGCGAGTTGCTTGATGTTGCCCAATTTTCTTACAATCTCCAACTGGAGTGAGGCTACCGAGAAGAGTCCTTTCGAGATCATCATGGATTCCGACCCATGACCCCAACGCCCATAGCCTCGACATATGGAGGGAAAAGCCCGCAAGACACAAGCTCGCCCGCGAATGGCATGAAGAAGCTGGACATCACGCGAGCATACCTCGACAAGGTCGCGAGGAAAATGAAGAAGTGAGTCGATACTTGGAGACCGAGACGTGAAATATAAGGAAGGTGATCGAGTTATGATCAAGCTCCTGCCCCAACAGTTCAAGACACTTTGCAAAGTCCACAAGGGGTTAGTGAGACGCCACGAAGGACCCTTCCGCATCATCCGACGTGTGGGCAACGCCTCGTATCACTTAGAGCTTCCACCAAGACTCAAGATTCATCCGGTCTTCCATGTGAGTCTTCTCAAGCCATATCACGAAGACGTGGAAGAACCATCTCGTGGAGAATCAAGGCGTGCTCGTGGAGAATCAAGGCGTGCCCCAACGATAGTTGTCACCGCGTTCGACAAAGATGTGGACTACATCCTCGCCGATCGCGATCATTCGAAGGAGGGCGTGCCACCATACTACGAGTACTTGGTGAAGTGGAAGAACCTCCCGAGAGCGAAGCCACTTGGGAACGTGAAGATGAGTTGTGGCGGTTCGCAGAGCATGTCCAACTATGACAAGCACGAGAACGCGACGAGGACGCCATGAGCTTAAGTGGGGAGGATGTCACGGCCGCATGATTCCGACCTCAAATGGCCCAAGAGAATGGGTATTCTGTTGTAGAGGTAGAGTCTGACTCGGCTATTGTGGTTTCCTGTGTCCTCTCTGACAGCTTCGATCCGGTGAGATTATGCTCTGTCTTTGCGTCAAGTTTGATCTTTGGTGTCCTCTCATTCGATTGTGGTTCGTCATGTGTTTCGTGAGGCTACGTCTACAACTGATTTTTTGACCAATTGGGCTTACACTTCTCGTTCCAACCGTCGTTTTTTATCGGTCCGTGATCTGCCCATAGGCTTATCTAAGATTCTTCATATGGATACTTATGCAGTTTCGCATATCAGATGCTAGTCTTATTATATTGCCAATTGTATGTTTTCACTTATTGAGCAAGTTTTTGTTCATGTTCTCCTTCTTATTTATGTGGTTTCTATTTCATGATTTATATTACAGGTAGGGGTCCCACCTAACCCCCCACCATCTTAGTGGTTTCAAAAAAAAAATAATCAAGTCCAATCTCAAAATCCAGGCCTTAAAACCAAAAAAACCCCTTCTCATTCTTTTAACCCAAATTACCAAGCCCATCTCCAAAATCAAGCCCATGATCCTCCTCACCATACACCCACTTCTCCTATTCTAGTCCAAAATCAAAACCCATCTCAAATAACCCAACAACAAAATATCTATTTCAATAATTCTCACTTAAACTCAAATGCTCAAGCTCATACTCATATTCAACCCAAAAGCCCACGTGGAATTAAAATAAACCATTCGTTATCCTTAAGGCCGTTTTATCTCTTTTTCTTTTATTGTCCCAGTATTTGCTTATTTATTTTGGAGGTGTTGGTTCTTGTCCTCCTCTAGTGCACTCCTCTTACTTTATATATATTTGACATGTAAGGGTCCAACCTAACCCTCCACCATCATGGTGGCTTTAATAATAATAAAACCCTAAAACCCTAGGGTTTGGGGTTTGGGGTTCAGGGTTGGGGTTTTGGGGTTGGGGTTTTGGGGTTAGGGGTTGGGGTTGGGGTTTTGGGGTTTTGGGGTTTGGGGTTTGGGGTTAGGGTTTTGGGGTTTTGGGGTTAGGGTTAGGGGTCTCGGCTTTGGGTTCTGGTTTGGGGTTTGGGGGTTTAGGGTTTGGGTTTAGGGTTTAGGGTTTAAGGTATTTTTTTTTTAATATTTTTTAATGCCACTATGGTGGTGGGGGGTTAGGCGGGACCCTACCTGTCATATATATAAAATAAGCGGAGTACAACGGAGGGGGGCAAGAACCAAACCTCCGACATAAATAAGCAAGTACAAGACAATAAATCGAAAAGAGAAATAAAATGACCACAATGATAACTAATGGAACTGATCATCAAGTAGGGAGGCGAAGGCATTCGCCGCTTCGTCGCGACTCCGCGAGTTATTGCCGTGAATCCTTGTAGAGAAGTAGACTCCCTATCGTCTCCCCGGGAGTTCTCAGTACTGATGTAGATGTCCGATCGGTGGTCTCGAGCATCATCTGCAGTGTCGACATCCTCATTAGACAATGAAGGGATGTCCGTGGAGTGAGTGTTGAATCCCACGTGTACAGTGCATATGTCGGATAAAGCCTGTGGTGGAGGAGAATCAACGGAGGTCCCCCGGGGGCCCTCAATATCCCCAACGGTGGTCCCTGTGGCAGTGAATCACAAAGAACCGCATCCGAACCATCATCCATAATGACCGAATCGCTGAGTCCAGGCGATGGATATTTGAACAGTGCCCGTTGGGCATCGAATCTGTATCTCCTCATCAATCTGGGGGTGAGGATCCGCAGCGATAGGCTCGGAAACCACCGTGTACTGAGTAGTAGATGGTGAAGTAGTGTGCTCAACAACGGGAGGCATGGGGTGATCGCCCTCATTGGGCACTAGACGCTGGGCTAAGTCTAAGTGGGGTTGAGCCTTGCGCACTCGGATTAGTGACTGACAAGCCTCTATAGAATGCCCAAGTGCATACATGAGCTACAATAGGCGGAACCTTCTCAAAAATAATACTCGCTAAAATCCCGAGTCCCTCTCCAATCCGAGATACGAGGAACTAACGGCTTAGAAATATCATACTCAATCAAAACACGAGCCAAGGAAGGTCTATTAACAGAGGTCGTGGCGTGGTCAACCCAGAAGGAGTACCGATGGTCGCAATGAATAGAGTAAAGAGCGATTTACAATGAATAAAATGCACCGTAGAATAAGGCAAGGATACCCGAGACGGGACGATCGGGGACTCAGTCGAAGCAGTAAGTCCTTACTCCACTTAAAATGTGCATGCCTCTACTGCTGACATACCATGATTAGCGCAGCCAGATGCGAGAATAATCCTCCTCCGCAGATAATTTAATTAAAATGTGACGATTATCTAAGAGGGAAATCTGAGATTTTCCCTTAAGACCAAGGGAAATAAAGAATTTTCTAATAATTTCCATAGAAGGACGGCCAAAAGAAAATTTACCGACAAGGGATAATCTGAAAGGTTGAGCCATGACTGCAATCTCCTGTGTCGAAAAAATAATGGCTGGTTCCCCCTGTTGGAGTGTTGTCGGTTTGAACGGAATGTCTGAATCAATAGTCCCTGAGACCGCATCTGAAAAAGATTTTTGGGGCTGGGGAGGAGCATCGGGGTCAAGGAGCGAGGCATATGTGATTTTGGGTTTTTGGGCTTGAGTATTTGGGTTTGAGTGAGGATTATTGAAATGTGTATTTTGTTGTTGGGTTAATTGAGATGAGATTTGATTTTGGGCTGGAATAGGAGAAATGGGCTTATGGTATCTGGATTGGAGAGGGGGACTCGGGATTTTGGCAGAGTCCTTGCCATTACCAGCCCCTCACAGCCCTCTTAACCACCCCAAGCCACCGAGCATCTCCCCACATCTCAAATCCCGATCTCCCACTCTCAAACGTCCAATCCAGTCACCTCCCGCGTTTATTTACTGCCATGAAGCTAGTTCCTCAACTCCCACCACTGCAGTGCATCCGCCGAGAATCGTCATCCTCCATTGGCCTCAACCGGCCATCACAACATGGCTAGCAATATGCAATCATCACCCTTGTAACAACCAAATTTCACTCAACTTTTCAACTTCCAGCCCACCGCTGCACTCTCCCGATCAACTACCTCCCTCCGATTCAACCTCCGGTGCCCCCAAACTGAAGCTCTCACAGTACAGGCATGTACCCAGCCGCCACCCTCTAACATTCAAACTCACTTAACACATACAAAAAACCCTAACCCTAATCCTAGCCCTAGCCCAACTAAACAAGCCCAAACCCGAAAATTTAACCCATCCCCTCTCCAAGCCCAATGTCATAATCTAGCCCATGTCCCTCAAACATCAAACCCCTTTTATTTTAACCAAGCCCATTCCGAAATTTCAGCCCATGAACCTCCCCACCATAAGCCCATTTCTCCTATTCCAGCCCAAAATCAAATCCCATCTCAATTAACCCAACAACAAAATACCCATTTCAATAATTCTCACTCAAACCCAAATACTCAAGCCCAAAAACCCAAAATCACATATGCCTCGCTCCTTGACCCCGATGCTCCTCCCCAGCCCCAAAAATCTTTTTCGGATGAGGTCTCGTGTACTATTGATTCGTATATTCTGCTCAAACCCAAGAACACTCCAACTGGGGAACCAACCATTATTTTTTCGACACGTGAGATTGCAGTCATGGCTCAACCTTTCAGATTATCCCTTGTCGTGAATTTTCTTTGTCAGTCCTTCTATGGAAATTATTAGAAAATTCTTTATTTCCTCGGTCTTAAGTGGAAAATCTCGATTTTCCTCTTAGATAATCGCCACATTTTAATTAAATTATCTCATGGAGGAGGATTATTCTCGTGATCCGGCTACGCTTAATCATGGTATGTCAACTACCGAGGCATGCACATTTTAAGTGGAGTAAGGACTCACCGCTCTACTGAGTCCCCGATCGTCCCCGTCCGGGTATCCTTACCTTATTTACCTGGCATTTTATTCATTGTAAATTTGCTCTTTACTCTATCATGCATGCCCATCTGCATTCTTCATGAGTTGACCACGCCACCGCTTCATGTTAAAAGACCTTCCGTGGCTCGTGTTTTGATTGAGTATGATATTTCTAAGTCGCTAGTTCCTCGGATCCGGATCGAGAGGGGACCCGGATTTTAGCGAGTATTATTTTCGAGAAGGTTCCCGCCTATCAGAGCTCATGTATGCACCTCGGGCATTCTATGAGGCTTGCTTCGTCACTAATCCAGTAGTCGCGCAAGGCTCAACCCCACTCTGACTTCAGTCCAATGGCTCTAGTGCCCAACGAGGGCGATCACCCCATGCCTCCCGCTGTCTGGAGCACACCACTCACCATCTACTACTCACTACACTGCTGGCTTCCGAGCCTATCATCGCCGATCCTCACCCCTGTGTCGACGAGGAGATACATGATTCCGATGCCCAACTGGGCACCTGCTCGGACATCCACCGCCTGCACTCAGCTAGCTCAGTCATGCATGTATGATGGTTCAGATGCAATTCTTTGTGATTTTGCTGCCCTGGGGACCACCGTTGGGGATATTGAGGGCCCCCGGGGCACCTCCGTTGATTCTCCTCCACCACAAGCTTTATCCGACATATGCACTGTACACGTGGATTCAACACTCACTCCACCGGACATCCCTTCATTGTCTAACGAGGATGTCGACACCGCAGATGATGCTCGAGACCACCGACCGGACATCTACATCAAGATCGAGAACTCCCGGGAGACGATAGGGAGTCTACTTCTACAAGGATTCACTACAATAACTCGCAGGAGACGCAAAGAAACTGCGAATGCCTTCCGCCCTCCCTACTTGATGATCGGCCCATTAGTTATCATCGTGGTCATTTTATTTCTCTTTCGATTTATTGTCTTGTACTTACTTATTTATGCTCTGAGGTTTGGTTCTTGCCCCTCCGTTAGTACTCCGCTTATTTTATATATATGATGTGTAGGGTCCCGCTTAACCCCTACCACCATGGTGGCATTAAAAAAAACCCTAAACCCTAAACCCTAAACCCAAAACCACTTTCAAACCTCTCTAACTTTCTCTCTTGCCAAATCCTCTCAACTCTCTTTGTTTGACCGAACTCGACCTCCCTACCATGGCCTCACCGTGAGGTCGGAGGTCACCACCGCCGCCCCACCACCGTCACCACCGCCGGCCCTCCTTTCATGCCTAAGAACCAAAAGTCCTACCAACCATCCACTCAACCACCGAATCAAAACACCACCTCTCTAAGAAACTCATCCATTACATCCACCACCACCATGGTTCCCGTGGCTCCCCTCACCCCACCATCCAACCCTCCTACATAGATCAACCGATTCATGGCAACTTGGCGTGATCAAGGCCCCTCCATCAACTTGACCAACCTGAACCATCCTCACTAGAAAAGCCACCAAATCCCCAACCAAACTCACCGGCTTCCTCACTCAACAAACCCCTGCCATGCAGATCCATGAGCACCTCCAAGACCATCCCACCTCTTCCACCACCTTCCGAAACTCACCAAAACCACCAAACCCGATGCACCCTTGCAATGAGCCAAATCCATCAATACACCCAACCCAACTCACTGGCTTCCATCACTCAAAGATTCAACTTCACCACGCAGATCAATCGGCCACTTCCTAAGACCATCCCGTCACTGCCACCACCTCCCGCGAACTTTCCCGACGTCCCTTCAACCCCAAGCCACCTCAAACTCACTGAAACTCCCCACACACCCAACCCGCAAGTTCATGACCCACATCCAATGACTACAAGATCTAGAATCACGGCCAACCAATCCCACCCACCTACGGCCCCTCCGCGATCCCTCCATCGACGTCACACATCTCGAGGTTAATCCCCACCCTATCGCCGGACCTCCTCAAGTTTTCCAGCCACTCCAAAACACCCAAAACCGTGAGCCACCTACCCCCACCCTCCTTGCATGCCAGGCTTCTCCAAATTTCGTCCACCTTGCCTACCTCATCAAACCACCACCCAGACTCCAAAACCGTGAACAAATCCCACCCCACGCCTAACATTTCCAAAGCATCGCCCCTTTTCCCAACAAACACAAGCTCAAACATAACAAACCTAACCCTAACCCTAGCACCCTTTACCAAGCCCAACTTTCGACCCAACACCCCATTACATTTAATAACCTTAACCCAGCCCATTTAAGCCTAAACCCATTACATTTAATAACCTTAACCCAGCCCATTTAAGCCTAAACCAAAACACCCAATCCTCTAACATTGAACCCAACCAACAAAAACAAGCCCAAAACGAAATTCCAACTCAACAACTCAAATCTCATAACACCCAAACTCATTGAAAATAATCACAACCCCTTAAAACAAGCCCAAAACTCCATTGGCATTAAACCCACTATCTTTAGTCAAGCCCAACTCCAAAAATCAGCCCATATTCCCCAATTCCTCCAATCTTTAACCCATACCTCCCAAGCCCAAGTCCATAAATCCATAACCCTTAACCCAATCTCCACCACCCAAGGCCTAAACCCAAAATCTACCTATTCTTCCATTGTTACCCCGGCCTCTCTCCTCGACCCCGATGCCCCTCCTCGGCTTCAAAAATCTTTCTCGGACGTTGTTTCAAGGGCATCTTGACTCAGAAATTCCTTTTAAACCCAAGATCTCTCCAAATGTGGGAACCAACCATTATTTTTTCACCTCAGAGATCACGCTGTGGCTCAACCATTCGGACTTTCTCTTGCTCGGTAAGTTTTCCTTTGGCCGCCTCCTATGGACATCATTAGAAAATTCTTTATTTCCTTCTGGCCTCGATGGAACTCCCAGATTTCCTCCCGACAACCGACATATTATCATTAAGTTATCTACTGAGGAGGATTACTCTCGCATCCGGTTGCGACAATCATGGTATGTTAATGGGCGTGGCATGCGATTTTCAAGTGGAGTAAGGATTTCGATGTTCGATGGAGTCTCCAATTGTTCTTGTCCGGGTATCCTCGCCTTATCTACTCAGTGCACTTTATTCATCGTGAATCGCTCTTTACTCCATCGTCGCCGCCATCTGGTACTCTTCATGGGTCGACCACGCCACCGCCTTTGTCAATACTGGCTCGAGTTTTGATTGAATATGACATCTCGAGGCCTCTTATTCCACGTATCCGGATTGGAGAGGGGACTCGTGATTTTGGCAGAGCTGCTATCTTCGAGAAGGTTCCCGATTATTGCACCGCTTGTTTGCATCTCGGCATTCCGTGGAGGCTTGTTTCATCACTAATCCCGGGCTCGCAAGTGTACAACCCCGACTCGACTCAACCTCAGTGTCGTGCGCCTAACGAAGGTAATCCCACCACGCCTCCCACCGACGGCACACTACTCCTCCTCCCACCGCTCAAGACACGCTGGTCTCTCGATCTTAGACCTATATGTCCCATCGCTATGAACCCTCGACCCCTGCGAATGTGGAGGTTCAGCGCCGGTGCTCGACTGGGCGCTTGTCCGTGCACGCACTCTCCGACCCGCTATTCGCTTTGATACGTATGATAGATCTGACGAAATTCTTCATGATACCGCTGTTTTACGGAGCCCAATTGGGGATATTGAGGACCACCAGGGAGCCTCTGTGGCTGCCGATTTGTGCACCTTACATGTGGGATTCAACACCCACCTGTGGACATCCCATCCTCGTCCGATGAGGAGACCGGCACTCGTGGTGGTGCTCATGGTATATCGAGGGACGTACTTCACCGACCTGGACATCGATCCTAGTAGTGAGGACTCCCGAGGAGATGATGACCCACTTCTTCATCGATCCCGACTGTGGCTAGACACCCTCTTCCTTCCGACGCCGTGATTGATAGTTTAGCTGCAGAGAGAGGGTATCCACTTCTCTGCATGACTTCACCACCGTTACTCGCAGGAAACGAGGTCAGCGCTAACGGCGGGACGCTTGCCGCCCCCTTCCTACTTGATGATTAGTTCCATTATATGGAACATCTCGGGATTGGTAAGGCCCCGCTATTCGTCGCTTGAGGAAGCTAATCCGCTCACACCGTGTTACTCTTATTTGTATTTTGGAGCCTTTCTTTGTTCTCGACTGCATCGAGGCTACTCAGATTCGCCTGGGATGGACCATGCCGTATCCTCCCGCCTCGGAAGATTTGGGTTTCCGGCTACACCGCTTACTTTGATATTGTCGAGGATGCGGCCAGTCCTTCATTGCCGAGTTAGTCACTCTCTTCTCTACTCTTGCTTTTATTTCTTTTGCTTATGCCACTTGTTCTATCCTTGTTCGGGAGGAGTTATGGGATGCCCTTCGCGCTTTTGCCGATAATCTTGACAATCCTCGGATGGTCTGGGGTGACTTTAATGTTGTCCAATCTTTATCTCGAGATCTCCACGGCCATATTCGCGACTCAAACCGCTATCGATGCCTTTAATTTTACCTTATTGGATTGTGGTTCGAGGATGCCGGTTTTCTGGGAGTCCGTGATACCGGACTAATGGTCGTACTCGCAGACGCCGGATGTGGTGGTTTGCAATTCTCGATGGTTTAGGCTTTTTCTACTTTAAAAGTCACCCACCTCAACCGCGACCGCCTCCGATCACTCGCCTCCCTCATTGCTTCTCGATTGGGTTTCGATTAAGGACCCGGCTCGGCTTCGTGTTCTTACACTCTTGGCTTAATCATTCCGACTTCATGGACGCCTGCTCGTCGACCGTGATCGGCTCTGCTCCTGCAGTGGATGCGCGCTTTCAGCCAGGTCGGTGTGTCCGGTCGTGCTCGAAAGCGTGGAACAAAGAAGTTTTGGCAACATTAGAGATAGAGTCGAGGAAGCGAGGAGGAGGTGGCTCATCTGGAACACCAATTCGATATTTCTGGTTCGGCTGAGGACAGATCATCCTGCTCTGAGGCTAGGGCTCGGCTGTTACGTGCCTTATCCAACGAGGAGACTTTTCTTAGACAGCTTTCTGGTGTCAGATGGGTCCGGGAGGGCGACTCCAACACCCGCTTCTTTCACGCGATGGTCAGGAAGAAGCGCTAGCAGATGTTTTGTTTATGGATCTCAGCCGAGGACCCTCTTGGATTTCCGAGCCTTCCGAGGTCATGCGAGATCTACTGCTCAGCTTCTTCTAGAGTTTACTCGCCGGTAACCCTAGTCAGCCCCAGCCTTATGATTTTTCTGGTATTCCGAGACTAGTGTCCCACGAGGACGAGGATCACCTGTGTAGAGTTCCTGACATGGATGAGGTTCGCAGAGCTGTTTTCTCTATTGATCCACTTAGCGCCTCGGGCTGGATTGTTTCGTAGTAAATTTTACCGAGCCTGCTGGGATTTTATATGCAGTGATTTCTTAGCTACTGTGACTGGATTTCTTCACGTGTTCGCCTATGCCCGGGGTTTCAATCCACCTCTTGGTTCTCCCGCCTAGAAGGCTTCTCCGCTCACTTGGTCCGATTTCGCACCTATTAGCTTGTGTAATGTCGAGAGCAAGATCCTCACGAAGCTCTTCATTGCTCGCCTCTCGCCGATCCTTCCTAGGATTATCTCGCCTTCTCGTGAGTGGTTTTGTTCCGAGTAGGTCATCCATGATAATGTTCTTCTTGTCCGTGAGTTGGTTCACGATTTGAATAGAAGGACCCGTGGAGTAACGTCGCGGTCAAGCTTGATATGGCTAAAGCTTACGATAGGATGTCTTGGTCCTTTGTCCTTCGGGATGCTTCGAGCCTTCTGCTTTCCCGAGCAGTGGATTTCTCTTATCTATAGGGCCATTTCGGGTCCGTGGTATTCTGCTCAGTTAACGGGACCAGCCATGGTTTCTTTCAGTCCTTAGGTGGCTTACTACAGGTGATCCCTCATCCCTATGCTTATTTATTATTGCCGAATTCTTTCTCGCACTGACCCCATGCTTATTTATTATTGCCGAATTTCTCGCTACCGACACTTTATTTTCTCGCTTCCCTCTATGCAAGACACCACCTCCGCTCGATGACGGTTTCAGATCCGAGCTTCATGGATGATATTGTTATTTTTGCTAATGGGAGCAGTCCAAGATGCTGCTGCTTGATGAGCTTCCTTCACAATTATCGTACTATCTCCGGCCGACAGATTAATCGCACCAAGAGCGACTTCATGTGGGAAGTTTGCCCTCTTCCGCCAGCGCCCATCCGATCTCTCATCGGTTTTCAGCAATGTGACTCGCCTTTCACATACCTTGGGTGCCCGGCCTATGTAGGGCGCCAGGATTCGCTACTTTGATGATATGATCGCCAAGGTCGAAATAGGATCTCCGGTGGGCTAATCGTCCGCTTCCTTTGGCAAGCAAACTTGTTCTTATCGTACACGTGCTTTCCTCCATGCCACTCCATTTACTTCATGTCCTTAGACCGCCTCGACACCGTTGTTCATCGCCTTGAGCGCTTATTTACCTGCTTTCTCCGGGCGACACCGATACTCGCTCTGCAGATTCATCGGTGCTCTGTGGCCTCTATCCGCTATCCGATAACCGAGGGCGGCTTGGGTATTAGATCTTTCCCGATCTTGCAGAGGCTCTCGAGCTTAAGCTCCGTGGCGCTACGACCGCCGCCCTCCGGCTTCCTTTACGAGGTCTAAATATTGTCGATCGGAGCATCCGGGATGATTCAGCTTGTGATCCCGCTTCCCCTTTAGGCCGCTTTGCAAGATCCGGATATCGCTGAACCCCACGTACTGCCAGCGGTTAGATCCGGGACCGTAGTTTTTGTATGATTGTTGGCTCAACTCCTCTCCACTGTTCACGTACAACCCCGATCGGGCTTCTTGGTTCCCTGCCTCGCCGCTTTGAGGGGCACATGATGGGATGGAGGTAAGTTGGAGGCTTTACTTCCATCCTCCATTGCTGAAAGCAATCCTGTTGGTTCCTGCCTCCGCCTCCCGACGATGGTCCCGACCGATGCGTGGGACCTTTCTAATGATGGAGATTTTCTCTCGAGGACCGCTGGGATCTTGTTCGGACTCTAGATCTACAGTATGAGGTTTGTTCTTTTATTTGGCGAGATTGATCCCTTCCGTGGTGTCTTTCTTCCTCCGGGCGCTTATTGCGCTGCTACTCGGCCACCGATGATGCCTCATGCACCCGGGCTTCTACATGGTTTCGAGATGTCTTTGCAATGGAGCTGTGGAGACTGCTAGACACCTCTTTCTTGATTGCCCTCATGTTGACATGTGTTTGGCTTTACTTTCATCGCCACTCCTGCTTAGAGTATCCTCGCTTATCTCCCTTATGCTTTACTTCTTCATTGAGACGCCGGTTCTCCTCACGCAAGATATTCTGTCCTCCTTCCTTGCTTCATTCTATGGCAAGTTTGAAGGCCCAAATGTCGCTCGATCTGATGCTTCGCTTTTCGCAGTGGAGTGTTATCCTTCGTGTGATTTCGACTTGAAGTCTGGCAGGGCCGCTCGGCTTTAAGGCGTCCCAACTCGGAGGGGTCATGCGACGCTGGCTCGCAGATGGATTACTGATCATTCGCTCACCTCATAGGCCTGCTCGTCTCGATTTCGGTTGAGACCTCCGAGGGCGTGGTCAAACCGAGTGTGGATTTGATGCTCCCGCTAGCAACCTCGGGATGTCCGCACCGGAGGGATTTTCGTGGATCATCGTGGACTGGCCCTCGCCGCTGAGATGTTTCTAGACACCACCCGATCTTATTCGCAGAGTCGACTGCAGCTTACGAGGGCCTTAAAATGGTCACTGACCTTGGTTATTCTTCTCTGAGCTAGAATCTGATTCCGCTACTGCAGCTTGCTTGATCACCTCACAAGATCCCAGGCATGGGAGTTCACTTACATTCTAGCTAGGATTAGAGCCCTTCGCGCCATGCATTCGATCATCATTCGCCATGTTTTCCGTGAGGCCACTACTGCAGCCGACTTCATGGCCAACCTGGCTTGCTCACACCTGCACTCAAGCAACGATTCCATCACCATAGTGCCCTTCCCCTGGTTTACGGGTATTCTTCTACTTGACGCGCAAGAGACTCCTTACATTAGGAGATGATCTTCGCCTCATTCACTATCCTCGAGACTCGCTTCTATTTATTTTCTTATATTGTTCTCAGATACGCTCATTTATTTCGGAGGTTTTGGTCTTTGTCCCCCTCTAGTGTATTTCACTTGCTTTTATATATGTGATGGTGGGGTCCTAGCTTAACCCCCACCACACCGGTGGCATCTATAAAAAAAACCCTAAACCCTAAACAAAAAAATTTCTCTCTCCCAAAACTCTCGCTCAGTGTGCCTTGCCCGTCTGAATGACCCCACCGGCCACGGTGGTGGCACCCAACCATCGCCGGAGCCCCCTACATCCCTACCCTACCCCACCGCAAGGATGACCAAAATATTCAGAACCCGAAGGGCGCTTGGTTGGGAGTGAGGAGTGCCCGTGAGGATGGCTTCAGAACCGCAGAAACGAGCAAGATTCACTGGGAGCCGATCGCTAGGGTTTTCCGCGGTTATCGCGGGGACATGTGAAGTCACGTCCGATCGTGCATGGGGGCTTGTGCAAGCAATGGAGTGAGGTCGAATCACGGCTGGTCTCGAGGCATCGGCCCGACGGCACGAACGCCGGATCACCCAAGATGCATGGCATATCTCGTTTGGGTGGCTTCGGGTTGGCTGTTTTGGAGCGGTTGCAACGGGTGCTGGTCACTGTGGGGTAGGGTAGGGTTGGGATGTGGGGGCTCCAGAGTGGCTTGGTGCCACCACCGTGCACGGTGGGGTCATTCCGACGGCAAGGCATACTGAACGAGGTCATGGCTAGTTGAGAGAGTTTTCTGGAGAGAATTTTTTTTGTTTAGGGTTTTGGTTAGGGTTTAGGGTTTAGGGTTTAGGGTTTTTTTTTTCCTTAAATCTCCTTCAATCTAATTGTAATGGTATCTTAAAAACGAGATAATAGTACATCCATTATTGACCTTGAGTCCGTAATTAACATATGTTTACAATGCCATGCTTTATAACTCAACCGGACAAAAAACCAAGCAGGTCGTCGATCGTTGTCGACTCATTGACTCAACTTGGTTGAGAAGAGAAGTAAACTACAATTTATAATTAAACAAAACCGATGTAATGTAACACATCTAAAATAATAAGCCAAACCAAAACAAGCAGAGGCCTCAAAGCCATATAAGATTCAAATAAAGAGAACAAAATATCCTTAAAAACATTTTGAACAAAATCTTAAATCTTAAGTCCAAAACCGCCTACTAAGTCGAAAGCAACTATTTGTAATTGAAAAAGAACAGTAGCTTGAAATTACTAAAGAGTTTTTCAATAACTGCCAATACCCTGTGCTCCGATCACACCATCTCAGATAACCACTAAACAAGGTGCTTCCATCAAGACTCAGCTCAAGCTTGTGCAAGAAATGTTCTTCTTTTGTCGGTAGTGGTAGCGATGGTGGCCTCGCATTTTCTACCTCGTCTTAAGATCAACCTTAAGATCCTCAACAATGCTCTTGCTCTCCAAGTCCCGGATCTTTATACTCGCTCGCTTGCCGCACAAAACCAATACCTATTAGGATCAAGGTTCGAAACAGACTCGTGCTTCATTCTCGTGGCATTGCGTATGCATTACTGGACGCTGTAGCACAAACCTTGCAAGAAATTGGGTGAAAATTCGAAGCCAACTGAAGAGAAGTCCAAAACCCGTGTGCTATAGCTTTGGTTTTGGGCCAAAATGGGATATTTTTAGGAAAACTATGGTATTTCTGCGAACGTAACCTGGCTTTGTCTCGTTAGAGCACAATTTGATTCGTGATCGAGTCGTCTCAAGTAGTGGGAAACAGCTCCTGAAGGTTCTACTATTTTTTCATGATTTTTAGAAAAATACTAAGAAAATTGATTTTTCCCTTATTTTTGAAAAAATCAAGTAAAAATCAAGCGAAGGTTCGAAACCGACCCGTGCTTCTTTCTCCGGCAGCGTGTACCCAAGACGGACGCTGTTCTAGCATGGCTTTGCAAGAAATTGGGTGAAAATTCAAAATCCACTAAAGAGAAGTCCAAAACCCGAAAGTGCTATAGCTTGGGTTTTGTGCCAAAATGGGATATTTTTAGAAAACAAGGGTATTTCTTCGAGTTAACCTGGTTTGTCTCTCGTTAGAGCCCTATTTGGATTAGTGACGAGTCGTCTCAAGTAGTAGGGCACAGCTCCTGAAGGTTCTACTATTTTTGGTGATTTTTAGAAAAATACTAACAAAATAGATTTTTCCCTTATTTTTGGGAAAAATCAAGTAAAAATCAAAGGAAGGTTCGAAATGTAACCGCGCCTCTTCTTGTACCATCGTAGTATGCACTACGGACGCGTGTCGCACTACCTGCAAGAAATTGGGTGAAAATTCGAAGCCACTGAAGAGAAGTCCAAAACCCGAAAGTGCTATAGCTTGGTTTTGTGCCAAAATGGGTATTTTTGGGAAAACAAGGGTATTTCTTCGAAGTTAACCCTGGTTTGTCTCTCGTTAGAGCCCTATTTGGATTAGTGACGAGTCAGTCTCAAGTAGTGAGGCACAGCTCCTGAAGGTTCTACTATTTTTGGTGATTTTTTAAAAATACTAAGAAAATTGATTTTTCCTTTATGTTTTGAAAAATAAAGTAAAAATCAAACGAAGGTTCGAAATGCAACTCGTGCTTCTTCCTCCGCATCGTATATCCAGTACGGATGGGTTTGGCACGTCCTTGAAAGAAATTGGGTGAAAATTCGGAAGCCACCAAAGAGAAGTCCAAAACCCGTGTGCTATAGCTTGGTTTTGTGCCAAAATGGGATATTTTTGGGAAAACTATGGTATTTCTGCTGAACGTAACCTCGGTTTGTCTCGTTAGAGCCCAATTTGATTCGTGATGAGCCGTCTGCAAGTAGTGGGCACAGCTCCCGAAATGTTCTACTATTTTTTAGTGATTTTTAGAAAAAATACTAACAAAATTGATTATTCCCTTATTTTTGAAAAAATCAAGTAAAAATCAAACGAAGGTTCGAAACAGCACTGCGGCTTCATTCTCGTGGCATTGCGTATGCATTACTGGACGCTGTAGCACATGCCTTGCAAGAAATTGGGTGAAAATTCGAAGCCACTGAAGAGAAGTCCAAAACCCGTGTGCTATAGCTTTGGTTTTGGGCCAAAATGGGATATTTTTAGGAAAACTATGGTATTTCGCGAACGTAATCCTGGCTTTGTCTCTCGTAGAGCACAATTTGATTCGTGACTGTAGCCGTCTGAAGTAGTGGGACACAGCTCCCTAAGGTTCTACTATTTTTTCATGATTTTTAGAAAAATACTAAGAAAATTGATTTTTCCCTTATTTTTGAAAAAATCAAGTAAAAATCAAGCTGAAGGTTCGAAACCGACCTGCTTCTTTCTCCTGCAGCGCATGTACCCAAGACGGACGCTGCTCGACGATGGCTTTGCAAGAAATTGAGTGAAAATTGAAACCACTAAAGAGAAGTCCAAAACCCGAAAAGCTATAGCTTGGGTTTTGTGCCAAAATGGGATATTTTTAGAAAACAAGGGTATTTCTTCGAGTTAACCCTGGCTTGTCTCAGTAGAGCCCTATTTGGATTAGTGACGAGCCGTCTCAAGTAGTGGGGCACAGCTCCTGAAGGTTCTACTATTTTTGGTGATTTTTAGAAAAATACTAACAAAATAGATTTTTCCCTTATTTTTGGGAAAATCAAGTAAAAATCAAAGGAAGGTTCAAATGTAACCGCGGCCTCTTCTTGTACCATCGCAGTATGCAATACGGACGCGTGTCGCATCGCACCGCAAGAAATTGGGTGAAAATTCGAAGCCACTAAAGAGAAGTCCAAAACCCGAAGTGCTATAGCTTAGTTTTGTGCCAAAATGGGTATTTTTGGGAAAACAAGGGTATTTCTTCGAGTTAACCCTGGTTTGTCTCTCATAGAGCCCTATTTGGATTAGTGACGAGTCGTCTCAAGTAGTGAGGCACGCTCCTGAAGGTTCTACTATTTTTTGGTGATTTTTTAAAAAATACTAAGAAAATTGATTTTTCCTTTATGTTTTGAAAAAATAAAGTAAAAATCAAACGAAGGTTCGAACATGCACTCGTGCTTCTTCCTCCGCATCGTGATATCCAAGACGGATGGGTTTGGCACGCCCTTGAAAGAAATTGGGTGAAAATTCGAAGCCACTAAAGAGAAGTCCAAAACCCGTAGTGCTATAGCTTGGTTTTGTGCCAAAATGGGATATTTTTGGGAAAACTATGGTATTTCTGCGAACGTAACCTGGCTTTGTCTCGTTAGAGCCCAATTTGATTCGTGATGAGCCGTCTCAAGTAGTGGGCACAGCTCCCGAAATGTTCTACTATTTTTTAGTGATTTTTAGAAAAAATACTAACAAAATTGATTATTCCCTTATTTTTGAAAAAATCAAGTAAAAATCAAACGAAGGTTCGAAATGCACCGTGCTTCATTCTCGTGGCATTACGTGATGCATTACGGACGCTGCGTAGCACGACCTTGCAAGAAATTGGGTGAAAATTCGAAGCCACTGAAGAGAAGTCCAAAACCCGTGTGCTATAGCTTTGGTTTCGGGCCAAAATGGGATATTTTTAGGAAAACTATGGTATTTCTGCGAACGTAACCTTGGCTTGTCTCTCGTAGAGCACAATTTGATTCGTGACGAGTCAGTCTCAAGTAGTGGGACACAGCTCCCTAAGGTTCTACTATTTTTTCATGATTTTTAGAAAAATACTAAGAAAATTGATTTTTCCCTTATTTTTGAAAAATCAAGTAAAAATCAGCTGAAGGTTCGAAACCGACCTGCGCTTCTTTCTCCGGCAGCATGTACCCAAGACGGACGCTGCTCTAGCATGGCTTTGCAAGAAATTGGGTGAAAATTCGAATCCACCAAAGAGAAGTCCAAAACCCGAAAGTGCTATAGCTTGGGTTTTATGCCAAAAATGGGATATTTTTAGAAAACAAGGGTATTTCTTCGAGTTAACCCGGCTTGTCTCTCGTAGAGCCCTATTTGGATTAGTGACGAGTCGTCTCAAGTAGTGGGGCACAGCTCCTGAAGGTTCTACTATTTTTGGTGATTTTTAGAAAAATACTAACAAAATAGATTTTTCCCTTATTTTTGGGAAAATCAAGTAAAAATCAAAGGAAGGTTCAAATGCAACCGCGGCTCTTCTTGTACCATCGTAGATGCAATACGGACGCGTGTCGCATCGACCCGCAAGAAATTGGGTGAAAATTCGAAGCCACTAAAGAGAAGTCCAAAACCCGAAAGTGCTATAGCTTAGTTTTGTGCCAAAATGGGTATTTTTGGGAAAACAAGGGTATTTCTTCGAGTTAACCCGGTTTGTCTCGTTAGAGCCCTATTTGGATTAGTGACGAGTCGTTCAAGTAGTAAGGCACGCTCCCTAAGGTTCTACTATTTTTGGTGATTTTTTAAAAAATACTAAGAAAATTGATTTTTCCTTTATGTTTTGAAAAAATAAAGTAAAAATCAAACGAAGGTTCGAAACAGCACCTGCGCTTCTTCCTCCGCATCGTGATATCCAAGACGGATGGGTTTGGCACGCCCTTGAAAGAAATTAGGTGAAAATTCGAAGCCACTAAAGAGAAGTCCAAAACCCGTGTGCTATAGCTTGGTTTTGTGCCAAAATGGGATATTTTCGGAAAACTATGGTATTTCTGCGAACGTAACCCGGCTTTGTCTCTCGTAGAGCCCAATTTGATTCGTGATGAGCCGTCTCAAGTAGTAGGGCACAGCTCCCGAAATGTTCTACTATTTTTTAGTGATTTTTTAGAAAAAATACCAACAAAATTGATTATTCCCTTATTTTTGAAAAAATCAAGTAAAAATCAAACGAAGGTTCGAAATGCACTCGTGCTTCATTCTCGTGGCATTACGTATGCATTACTGGACGCTGGTAGCACAACCTTGCAAGAAATTGGGTGAAAATTCGAAGCCACCAAAGAGAAGTCCAAAACCCGTGTGCTATAGCTTTGGTTTTGGGCCAAAAATGGGATATTTTTAGGAAAACTATGGTATTTCTGCGAACGTAACCCGGTTTGTCTCTGTTAGAGCACAATTTGATTCGTGACGAGCCGTCTGAAGTAGTGGGACACAGTTCCCGGAAGGTTCTACTATTTTTTTCATGATTTTTTAAAAAAAATACCAAGAAAATTGATTTTTCCCTTATTTTTTGAAAAAAATCAAGTAAAAATCAAGCGAAGGTTCGAAACTGACCCGTGCTTCTTTCTCTGGCAGCGTGTACCCAAGACGGACGCTGCTTCAGCATGGCTTTGCAAGAAATTGGGTGAAAATTCGAATCCACCAAAGAGAAGTCCAAAACGCGAAAGTGCTATAGCTTGGGTTTTATGCCAAAATGGGATATTTTTAGAAAACAAGGGTATTTCTTCGAGTTAACCCGGTTTGTCTCTCGTTAGTGCCCTATTTGGATTAGTGACGAGTCGTCTCAAGTAGTGAGGCACAGCTCCTGAAGGTTCTACTATTTTTGGTGATTTTTAGAAAAATACTAACAAAATAGATTTTTCCCTTATTTTTGGGAAAAATCAAGTAAAAATCAAAGGAAGGTTCGAAACGTAACTGCGCCTCTTCTTGTACCATCGTAGTGCGTAATACGGACGCGTGTCGCACTGCACCGCAAGAAATTGGGTGAAAATTCGAAGCCACTAAAGAGAAGTCCAAAACCCGAAAGTGCTATAGCTTAGTTTTGTGCCAAAATGGGTATTTTTGGGAAAACAAGGGTATTTCTTCGGTTAACCCGGTTTGTCTCGTTAGAGCCCTATTTGGATTAGTGACGAGTCAGTCCAAGTAGTGAGGCACAGCTCCCTAAGGTTCTACTATTTTTGGTGATTTTTTAAAAATACTAAGAAAATTGATTTTTCCTTTATGTTTTGAAAAAATAAAGTAAAAATCAAACGAAGGTTCGAAATGCACCCGTGCTTCTTCCTCCGCATCGTGATATCCAAGACGGATGGGTTTGGCACGTCCTTGAAAGAAATTAGGTGAAAATTCGGAAGCCACCAAAGAGAAGTCCAAAACCCGTGTGCTATAGCTTGGGTTTTGTGCCAAAATGGGATATTTTCGGAAAACTATAGTATTTCCGCGAACGTAACCCTGGCTTTGTCTCGTTAGAGCCCAATTTGATTCGTGATGAGTCGTCTCAAGTAGAGGGCACAGTTCCCGAAAGGTTCTACTATTTTTTAGTGATTTTTTAGAAAAAATACCAACAAAATTGATTATTCCCTTATTTTTTGAAAAAAATCAAGTAAAAATCAAACGAAGGTTCGAAACAGACCCGTGCTTCATTCTCGTGGCATTGCGTATGCATTACGGACGCGTGTAGCACAGCCTTGCAAGAAATTGGGTGAAAATTCGGAAGCCACCAAAGAGAAGTCCAAAACCCGTGTGCTATAGCTTTGGTTTTGGGCCAAAAATGGGATATTTTTAGGAAAACTATGGTATTTCTGCGAACGTAACCCGGTTTGTCTCTGTTAGAGCACAATTTGATTCGTGACGAGCCGTCTGAAGTAGTGGGACACAGCTCCTGAAGGTTCTACTATTTTTTCATGATTTTTAAAAAAATACTAAGAAAATTGATTTTTCCCTTATTTTTGAAAAATCAAGTAAAAATCAAGCTGAAGGTTCGAACTCGACCCGTGCTTCTTTCTCCGGCAGCGTGTACCCGAAGACGGACGCTGCTTCAGCATGGCTTTGCAAGAAATTGGGTGAAAATTCGAAATCCACCAAAGAGAAGTCCAAAACCCGAAAAGCTATAGCTTGGGTTTTATGCCAAAATGGGATATTTTTAGAAAACAAGGGTATTTCTTCGAAGTTAACCCGGCTTGTCTCTCATAGAGCCCTATTTGGATTAGTGACGAGCCGTCTCAAGTAGTGGGGCACGGCTCCTGAAGGTTCTACTATTTTTGGTGATTTTTAGAAAAATACTAACAAAATAGATTTTTCCCTTATTTTTGGGAAAATCAAGTAAAAATCAAAGGAAGGTTCAAACGTAACTGCGCTCTTCTTGTACCATCGTAGTATGCAATACGGACGCTGTCGCACTCACCGCAAGAAATTGGGTGAAAATTCGAAGCCACTAAAGAGAAGTCCAAAACCCGAAAGTGCTATAGCTTGGTTTTGTGCCAAAATGGGTATTTTTGGGAAAACAAGGGTATTTCTTCGGTTAACCCGGTTTGTCTCGTTAGAGCCCTATTTGATTAGTGACGAGTCAGTCTCAAGTAGTGGGCACAGCTCCCTAAGGTTCTACTATTTTTGGTGATTTTTTAAAAAATACTAAGAAAATTGATTTTTCCTTTATGTTTTGAAAAAATAAAGTAAAAATCAAACGAAGGTTCAAAATGCACTCGTGCTTCTTCCTCCGCATCGTGATATCCAAGACGGATGGGTTTGGCACGCCCTGAAAGAAATTAGGTGAAAATTCGAAGCCACTAAAGAGAAGTCCAAAACCCGTAGTGCTATAGCTTGGTTTTGTGCCAAAATGGGATATTTTCGGGAAAACTATGGTATTTCCGCGAACGTAACCCGGCTTTGTCTCGTTAGAGCCCAATTTGATTCGTGATGAGCCGTCTCAAGTAGTAGGGCACAGCTCCCGAAATGTTCTACTATTTTTTAGTGATTTTTAGAAAAAATACCAACAAAATTGATTATTCCCTTATTTTTGAAAAAATCAAGTAAAAATCAAACGAAGGTTCGAAATGCACCCGTGCTTCATTCTCGTGGCATTGCGATGCATTACTGGACGCGGTAGCACAGTACTTTGCAAGAAATTGGGTGAAAATTCGAAGCCACTAGAAGAGAAGTCCAAAACCCGTGTGCTATAGCTTTGGTTTCGGGCCAAAATGGGATATTTTTAGGAAAACTATGGTATTTCTGCGAACGTAACCCGGCTTTGTCTCGCTAGAGCACAATTTGATTCGTGACGAGCCAGTCTCAAGTAGTGGGACACAGCTCCCTAAGGTTCTACTATTTTTTCATGATTTTTAGAAAAAATACTAAGAAAATTGATTTTTCCCTTATTTTTGAAAAATCAAGTAAAAATCAAGCGAAGGTTCGAACCGACCCGTGCTTCTTTCTCCGCAGCGTGTACCCAGTACGGACGCTGTCTCAGCATGGCTTTGCAAGAAATTGGGTGAAAATTGAACCAATTAAAGAGAAGTCCAAAACCCGAAAGTGCTATAGCTTGGGTTTCAGTGCCAAAATGGGATATTTTTAGAAAACAAGGGTATTTCTTCAGGTTAACCCGGCTTGTCTCTCGTAGAGCCCTATTTGGATTAGTGACGAGTCGTCTCAAGTAGTAGGGCACAGCTCCTGAAGGTTCTACTATTTTTGGTGATTTTTAGAAAAATACTAACAAAATAGATTTTTCCCTTATTTTTGGGAAAATCAAGTAAAAATCAAAGGAAGGTTCGAAATGTAACCGCGCCTCTTCTTGTACCATCGTAGTATGCAATACGGACGCGTGTCGCACTGCACCGCAAGAAATTGGGTGAAAATTCGAAGCCACTAAAGAGAAGTCCAAAACCCGAAAGTGCTATAGCTTGGTTTTGTGCCAAAATGGGTATTTTTGGGAAAACAAGGGTATTTCTTCGAAGTTAACCCGGTTTGTCTCGTTAGAGCCCTATTTGGATTAGTGACGAGTCATTCAAGTAGTGGGCACAGCTCCTGAAGGTTCTACTATTTTTGGTGATTTTTTAAAAAATACTAAGAAAATTGATTTTTCCTTTATGTTTTGAAAAAATAAAGTAAAAATCAAACGAAGGTTCGAACATGCACTCGTGCTTCTTCCTCCGCATCGTGATATCCAAGACGGATGGGTTTGGCACGCCCTGAAAGAAATTGGGTGAAAATTCGAAGCCACCAAAGAGAAGTCCAAAACCCGTGTGCTATAGCTTGGTTTTGTGCCAAAATGGGATATTTTTGGAAAACTATGGTATTTCTGCGAACGTAACCTTGGTTTGTCTCGTTAGAGCCCAATTTGATTCGTGATGAGTCAGTCTCAAGTAGTGGGGCACAGCTCCCGAAATGTTCTACTATTTTTAGTGATTTTTAGAAAAAATACCAACAAAATTGATTATTCCCTTATTTTTGAAAAAATCAAGTAAAAATCAAACGAAGGTTCGAAATGCACTCGTGCTTCATTCTCGTGGCATTGCGTATGCATTACGGACGCTGCAGTAGCACAGCCTTGCAAGAAATTGGGTGAAAATTCGGAAGCCACCAAAGAGAAGTCCAAAACCCGTGTGCTATAGCTTTGGTTTTGGGCCAAAAATGGGATATTTTTAGGAAAACTATGGTATTTCTGCGAACGTAACCCGGTTTGTCTCTGTTAGAGCACAATTTGATTCGTGACGAGCCGTCTCAAGTAGTGGGACACAGCTCCTAAGGTTCTACTATTTTTTCATGATTTTTAGAAAAATACTAAGAAAATTGATTTTTCCCTTATTTTTGAAAAAATCAAGTAAAAATCAAGCGAAGGTTCGAACTCGACCCGTGCTTCTTTCTCCGCAGCGTGTACCCAAGACGGACGCTGTTTCAGCATGGCTTTGCAAGAAATTGGGTGAAAATTCGAAACCACTAAAGAGAAGTCCAAAACCCGAAAAGCTATAGCTTGGTTTTGTGCCAAAATGGGATATTTTTAGAAAACAAGGGTATTTCTTCAGGTTAACCCTGGCTTGTCTCTCGTTAGAGCCCTATTTGGATTAGTGACGAGTCAGTCTCAAGTAGTGGGGCACAGCTCCTGAAGGTTCTACTATTTTTGGTGATTTTTAGAAAAATACTAACAAAATAGATTTTTCCCTTATTTTTGGGAAAAATCAAGTAAAAATCAAAGGAAGGTTCGAAATGTAACCGCGGCTCTTCTTGTACCATCGTAGTATGCAATACGGACGCGTGTCGCACGGCCCTGCAAGAAATTGGGTGAAAATTCGGAAGCCACCAAAGAGAAGTCCAAAACCCGAGTGCTATAGCTTGGGTTTTGTGCCAAAAATGGGTATTTTTGGGAAAACAAGGGTATTTCTTCGAGTTAACCTGGTTTGTCTCGTTAGAGCCCTATTTGATTAGTGACGAGCCGTCTGCAAGTAGTGGGCACAGCTCCTGAAGGTTCTACTATTTTTGGTGATTTTTTAAAAAATACTAAGAAAATTGATTTTTCCTTTATGTTTTGAAAAAATAAAGTAAAAATCAAACGAAGGTTCAAACAGCACTCGTGCTTCTTCCTCCGCATCGTGATATCCAAAGACGGATGGGTTTGGCACGCCCTTGAAAGAAATTGGGTGAAAATTCGAAGCCACCAAAGAGAAGTCCAAAACCCGTAGTGCTATAGCTTGGTTTTGTGCCAAAATGGGATATTTTGGGAAAACTATGGTATTTCTGCGAACGTAACCCGGCTTTGTCTCGTTAGAGCCCAATTTGATTCGTGATGAGCCGTCTCAAGTAGTGGGGCACAGCTCCCGAAATGTTCTACTATTTTTTAGTGATTTTTAGAAAAAATACTAACAAAATTGATTATTCCCTTATTTTTGAAAAAATCAAGTAAAAATCAAACGAAGGTTCGAAATGCAATCCGTGCTTCATTCTCGTGGCATTGCGTGATGCATTACGGACGCTAGTAGCACAAGCCTTGCAAGAAATTGGGTGAAAATTCTGAAGCCACTGAAGAGAAGTCCAAAACCCGTGTGCTATAGCTTTGGTTTCGGGCCAAAATGGGATATTTTTAGGAAAACTATGGTATTTCTGCGAACGTAACCTGGCTTTGTCTCGTTAGAGCACAATTTGATTCGTGACGAGCCGTCTCAAGTAGTGGGACACAGCTCCCTAAGGTTCTACTATTTTTTCATGATTTTTTAGAAAAATACTAAGAAAATTGATTTTTCCCTTATTTTTGAAAAATCAAGTAAAAATCAAGCCGAAGGTTCAAACCGACCCGTGCTTCTTTCTCCGGCAGCGTGTACCCAAGACGGACGCTGCTTCAGCATGGCTTTGCAAGAAATTGGGTGAAAATTGAACCAACTAAAGAGAAGTCCAAAACCCGAAAGTGCTATAGCTTGGGTTTTGTGCCAAAATGGGATATTTTTAGAAAACAAGGGTATTTCTTCGAGTTAACCCGGCTTTGTCTCTCGTAGAGCCCTATTTGGATTAGTGACGAGCCGTCTCAAGTAGTGGGGCACAGCTCCTGAAGGTTCTACTATTTTTGGTGATTTTTAGAAAAATACTAACAAAATAGATTTTTCCCTTATTTTTGGGAAAATCAAGTAAAAATCAAAGGAAGGTTCAAACGTAACCGCGGCTCTTCTTGTACCATCGTGTATGCAATACGGACGCGTGTCGCACGCACCGCAAGAAATTGGGTGAAAATTCGAAGCCACTAAAGAGAAGTCCAAAACCCGAAAAGCTATAGCTTGGTTTTGTGCCAAAATGGGTATTTTTGGGAAAACAAGGGTATTTCTTCAGGTTAACCCGGTTTGTCTCGTTAGAGCCCTATTTGATTAGTGACGAGCCGTCTGCAAGTAGTGGGGCACGCTCCTGAAGGTTCTACTATTTTTGGTGATTTTTTAAAAATACTAAGAAAATTGATTTTTCCTTTATGTTTTGAAAAAATAAAGTAAAAATCAAACGAAGGTTCGAAATGCACCTGCGCTTCTTCCTCCGCATCGTGATATCCAAGACGGATGGGTTTGGCACGCCCTGAAAGAAATTGGGTGAAAATTCGAAGCCACCAAAGAGAAGTCCAAAACCCGTAGTGCTATAGCTTGGGTTTTGTGCCAAAATGGGATATTTTGGGAAAACTATGGTATTTCGCTGAACGTAACCTGGCTTTGTCTCTCGTAGAGCCCAATTTGATTCGTGATGAGCCGTCTGAAGTAGTGGGGCACAGTTCCCGAAATGTTCTACTATTTTTTAGTGATTTTTTAGAAAAAATACCAACAAAATTGATTATTCCCTTATTTTTGGAAAAAAATCAAGTAAAAATCAAACGAAGGTTCGAAACAGACCCGTGCTTCATTCTCGTGGCATTACGTGATGCATTACGGACGCTGCGTAGCACAGACCTTGCAAGAAATTGGGTGAAAATTCGAAGCCACTAGAAGAGAAGTCCAAAACCCGTGTGCTATAGCTTTGGTTTCGGGCCAAAATGGGATATTTTTAGGAAAACTATGGTATTTCTGCGAACGTAACCCTGCTTGTCTCTCGTAGAGCACAATTTGATTCGTGATTCGAGCCGTCTCAAGTAGTGGGACACAGCTCCCTAAGGTTCTACTATTTTTTCATGATTTTTTAGAAAAATACTAAGAAAATTGATTTTTCCCTTATTTTTGAAAAAATCAAGTAAAAATCAAGCTGAAGGTTCGAAACCGACCCGTGCTTCTTTCTCCGGCAGCGTGTACCCAAGACGGACGCTGCTCAGCATGGCTTTGCAAGAAATTGGGTGAAAATTCGAACCAATTAAAGAGAAGTCCAAAACCCGAAAGTGCTATAGCTTGGGTTTTGTGCCAAAATGGGATATTTTTAGAAAACAAGGGTATTTCTTCGAGTTAACCCTGGCTTGTCTCTCGTTAGAGCCCTATTTGGATTAGTGACGAGTCAGTCTCAAGTAGTGGGCACAGCTCCTGAAGGTTCTACTATTTTTGGTGATTTTTAGAAAAATACTAATAAAATAGATTTTTCCCTTATTTTTGGGAAAATCAAGTAAAAATCAAAGGAAGGTTCAAACGTAACCGCGCCTCTTCTTGTACCATCGTAGATGCAATACGGACGCGTGTCGCACTGCCCGCAAGAAATTGGGTGAAAATTTGAAGCCACTGAAGAGAAGTCCAAAACCCGAAAGTGCTATAGCTTGGTTTTGTGCCAAAATGGGTATTTTTGGGAAAACAAGGGTATTTCTTCAGGTTAACCCTGGTTTGTCTCTCGTTAGAGCCCTATTTGGATTAGTGACGAGCCGTTCAAGTAGTGAGGCACAGCTCCCTAAGGTTCTACTATTTTTGGTGATTTTTTAAAAATACTAAGAAAATTGATTTTTCCTTTATGTTTTGAAAAAATAAAGTAAAAATCAAACGAAGGTTCGAAATGCACCTGCGCTTCTTCCTCCGCATCGTGATATCCAAGACGGATGGGTTTGGCACGCCCTTGAAAGAAATTGGGTGAAAATTCGAAGCCACCAAAGAGAAGTCCAAAACCCGTAGTGCTATAGCTTGGTTTTGTGCCAAAATGGGATATTTTTGGGAAAACTATGGTATTTCCGCTGAACGTAACCCGGCTTTGTCTCGTTAGAGCCCAATTTGATTCGTGATGAGCCGTCTGAAGTAGTGGGGCACAGTTCCCGAAATGTTCTACTATTTTTTAGTGATTTTTTAGAAAAAATACCAACAAAATTGATTATTCCCTTATTTTTGGAAAAAAATCAAGTAAAAATCAAACGAAGGTTCGAAATGCACCTGCGCTTCATTCTCGTGGCATTACGTGATGCATTACGGACGCTGGTAGCACGAACCTTGCAAGAAATTGGGTGAAAATTCGAAGCCACTAAAGAGAAGTCCAAAACCCGTGTGCTATAGCTTTGGTTTCGGGCCAAAATGGGATATTTTTAGGAAAACTATGGTATTTCTGCGAACGTAATCTCGGCTTTGTCTCTCGTTAGAGCACAATTTGATTCGTGACGAGCCGTCTCAAGTAGTGGGACACAGCTCCCTGAAGGTTCTACTATTTTTTCATGATTTTTAGAAAAAATACCAAGAAAATTGATTTTTCCCTTATTTTTGAAAAATCAAGTAAAAATCAAGCGAAGGTTCGAAACCGACCCGTGCTTCTTTCTCCGGCAGCGTGTACCCAAGACGGACGCTGCTCGAGCATGGCTTTGCAAGAAATTGGGTGAAAATTGAACTAATTAAAGAGAAGTCCAAAACCCGAAAGTGCTATAGCTTGGGTTTTGTGCCAAAATGGGATATTTTTAGAAAACAAGGGTATTTCTTCGAGTTAACCCGGTTTGTCTCTCGTTAGAGCCCTATTTGGATTAGTGACGAGCCGTCTCAAGTAGTGGGGCACAGCTCCTGAAGGTTCTACTATTTTTGGTGATTTTTAGAAAAATACTAACAAAATAGATTTTTCCCTTATTTTTGGGAAAATCAAGTAAAAATCAAAGGAAGGTTCAAACGTAACCGCGGCTCTTCTTGTACCATCGTAGGTGCAACACGGACGCGTGTCGCACGTCACCGCAAGAAATTGGGTGAAAATTCGAAGCCACTGAAGAGAAGTCCAAAACCCGAAAGTGCTATAGCTTGGTTTTGTGCCAAAATGGGTATTTTTGGGAAAACAAGGGTATTTCTTCGAGTTAACCCGGCTTGTCTCGTTAGAGCCCTATTTGATTAGTGACGAGTCAGTCTCAAGTAGTGGGGCACAGCTCCCTAAGGTTCTACTATTTTTTGGTGATTTTTTAAAAATACTAAGAAAATTGATTTTTCCTTTATGTTTTGAAAAAATAAAGTAAAAATCAAACGAAGGTTCGAAACTGCACTGCGTGCTTCTTCCTCCTGCATCGTATATCCAAGACGGATGGGTTTGGCACGCCCTTGAAAGAAATTGGGTGAAAATTCGAAGCCACCAAAGAGAAGTCCAAAACCCGTAGTGCTATAGCTTGGTTTTGTGCCAAAAGTGGGATATTTTCGGAAAACTATGGTATTTCCGCGAACGTAACCCTGCTTTGTCTCTCGTTAGAGCCCAATTTGATTCGTGATGAGCCGTCTCAAGTAGTGGGCACAGCTCCCGAAATGTTCTACTATTTTTAGTGATTTTTAGAAAAAATACCAACAAAATTGATTATTCCCTTATTTTTGAAAAAATCAAGTAAAAATCAAACGAAGGTTCGAAATGCACTCGTGCTTCATTCTCGTGGCATTGCGTATGCATTACGGACGCTGGTAGCACAGACCTTGCAAGAAATTGGGTGAAAATTCGAAGCCACTGAAGAGAAGTCCAAAACCCGTAGTGCTATAGCTTTGGTTTCGGGCCAAAATGGGATATTTTTAGGAAAACTATGGTATTTCTGCGAACGTAACCCGGTTTGTCTCTGTTAGAGCACAATTTGATTCGTGACGAGCCGTCTGAAGTAGTGGGACACAGTTCCCGGAAGGTTCTACTATTTTTTCATGATTTTTAGAAAAAATACTAAGAAAATTGATTTTTCCCTTATTTTTGAAAAAATCAAGTAAAAATCAAGCTGAAGGTCTCGAAACCGACCCGTGCTTCTTTCTCCGGCAGCGTGTACCCAAGACGGACGCTGCTCAGCATGGCTTTGCAAGAAATTGGGTGAAAATTCGAACCAACTAAAGAGAAGTCCAAAACCCGAAAAGCTATAGCTTGGTTTTGTGCCAAAATGGGATATTTTTAGAAAACAAGGGTATTTCTTCAGGTTAACCCTGGTTTGTCTCTCGTTAGAGCCCTATTTGAATTAGTGACGAGTCGTCTCAAGTAGTGGGCACAGCTCCCTGAAGGTTCTACTATTTTTGGTGATTTTTAGAAAAATACTAATAAAATAGATTTTTCCCTTATTTTTGGGAAAAATCAAGTAAAAATCAAAGGAAGGTTCAAACGTAACTGCGGCTCTTCTTGTACCATCGTAGTATGCAACACGGACGCTGGTCGCACTGCCCTGCAAGAAATTGGGTGAAAATTTGAAGCCACTAAAGAGAAGTCCAAAACCCGAAGTGCTATAGCTTGGTTTTGTGCCAAAATGGGATATTTTTGGGAAAACTATGGTATTTCTCTGAACGTAACCTTGGCTTTGTCTCGTTAGAGCCCAATTTGATTCAGTGATGAGCCGTCTCAAGTAGTGGGGCACAGCTCCTGAAAGGTTCTACTATTTTTTAGTGATTTTTAGAAAAATACCAACAAAATTGATTATTCCTTTATTTTTGAAAAAATCAAGTAAAAATCAAACGAAGGTTCAAACATGCACTCGTGCTTCATTCTCGTGGCATTGCGTATGCATTACGGACGCTGCGTAGCACAGCCTTGCAAGAAATTGGGTGAAAATTCGAAGCCACTAAAGAGAAGTCCAAAACCCGTAGTGCTATAGCTTTGGTTTTGGGCCAAAATGGGATATTTTTAGGAAAACTATGGTATTTCCGCGAACGTAATCCTGCTTTGTCTCTGCTAGAGCACAATTTGATTCGTGACGAGCCAGTTCAAGTAGTGGGACACGCTCCTGAAGGTTCTACTATTTTTTCATGATTTTTAGAAAAATACTAAGAAAATTGATTTTTCCCTTATTTTTGAAAAAATCAAGTAAAAATCAAGCCAAGGTCTCGAAACCGACCTGCGCTTCTTTCTCCGGCAGCGTGTACCCAATGACGGACGCTGCTCAGCATGGCTTTGCAAGAAATTGGGTGAAAATTGAAACCACTAAAGAGAAGTCCAAAACCCGAAATGCTATAGCTTGGGTTTTGTGCCAAAATGGGATATTTTTAGAAAACAAGGGTATTTCTTCGAGTTAACCCGGCTTTGTCTCTCGTTAGAGCCCTATTTGGATTAGTGACGAGCCGTCTGAAGTAGTGGGGCACAGCTCCCGGAAGGTTCTACTATTTTTTGGTGATTTTTAGAAAAAATACCAACAAAATAGATTTTTCCCTTATTTTTTGGGAAAAATCAAGTAAAAATCAAAGGAAGGTTCGAAACGTAACCGCGGCTCTTCTTGTACCATCGCAGTATGCAATACGGACGCTGCGTCGCACGGCCCGCAAGAAATTGGGTGAAAATTCGAAGCCACTAAAGAGAAGTCCAAAACCCGAAAAGCTATAGCTTGGGTTTTGTGCCAAAATGGGTATTTTTGGGAAAACAAGGGTATTTCTTCGAGTTAACCCTGGTTTGTCTCTCGTAGAGCCCTATTTGGATTAGTGACGAGCCGTCTCGAGTAGTGGGGCACAGTTCCCGGAAGGTTCTACTATTTTTTGGTGATTTTTTTAAAAAAATACCAAGAAAATTGATTTTTCCTTTATGTTTTGAAAAAATAAAGTAAAAATCAAACGAAGGTTCAAACAGCACTCGTGCTTCTTCCTCCGCATCGTGATATCCAAGACGGATGGGTTTGGCACGCCCTTGAAAGAAATTGGGTGAAAATTCGAAGCCACCAAAGAGAAGTCCAAAACCGTAGTGCTATAGCTTGGTTTTTGTGCCAAAATGGGATATTTTCGGAAAACTATGGTATTTCTGCGAACGTAATCCTGGCTTTGTCTCTGTTAGAGCCCAATTTGATTCGTGATGAGCCGTCTGAAGTAGTGGGGCACAGTTCCCGAAAGGTTCTACTATTTTTTAGTGATTTTTTAGAAAAAATACCAACAAAATTGATTATTCCCTTATTTTTTGAAAAAAATCAAGTAAAAATCAAACGAAGGTTCGAAACAGACCCGTGCTTCATTCTCGTGGCATTGCGTATGCATTACGGACGCGTGTAGCACAGCCTTGCAAGAAATTGGGTGAAAATTCGGAAGCCACCAAAGAGAAGTCCAAAACCCGTGTGCTATAGCTTTGGTTTCGGGCCAAAATGAGATATTTTTAGGAAAACTATGGTATTTCTGCTGAACGTAACCTGGCTTTGTCTCTCGTTAGAGCACAATTTGATTCGTGACGAGCCGTCTCAAGTAGTGGGACACAGCTCCCTAAGGTTCTACTATTTTTTCATGATTTTTTAGAAAAATACTAAGAAAATTGATTTTTCCCTTATTTTTGAAAAAATCAAGTAAAAATCAAGCGAAGGTCTCGAAACCGACCTGCGCTTCTTTCTCCGGCAGCGTGTACCCAAGACGGACGCTGCTCAGCATGGCTTTGCAAGAAATTGGGTGAAAATTCGAAACCAACTAAAGAGAAGTCCAAAACCCGAAAGTGCTATAGCTTGGGTTTTGTGCCAAAATGGGATATTTTTAGAAAACAAGGGTATTTCTTCGAGTTAACCCGGTTTGTCTCTCATAGAGCCCTATTTGGATTAGTGACGAGTCAGTCTCAAGTAGTGGGGCACAGCTCCTGAAGGTTCTACTATTTTTGGTGATTTTTAGAAAAAATACTAACAAAATAGATTTTTCCCTTATTTTTGGGAAAATCAAGTAAAAATCAAAGGAAGGTTCGAAATGTAACCGCGGCTCTTCTTGTACCATCGTGTATGCAATACGGACGGCGGTCGCACGTCACCGCAAGAAATTGGGTGAAAATTCGAAGCCACTAAAGAGAAGTCCAAAACCCGAAAGTGCTATAGCTTGGTTTTGTGCCAAAATGGGTATTTTTGGGAAAACAAGGGTATTTCTTCGGTTAACCCGGTTTGTCTCGTTAGAGCCCTATTTGGATTAGTGACGAGTCGTCTCAAGTAGTGGGGCACAGCTCCCTAAGGTTCTACTATTTTTGGTGATTTTTTAAAAATACTAAGAAAATTGATTTTTCCTTTATGTTTTGAAAAAATAAAGTAAAAATCAAACGAAGGTTCGAAATGCACCTGCTGCTTCTTCCTCCGCATCGTGATATCCAAGACGGATGGGTTTGGCACGCCCTTGAAAGAAATTGGGTGAAAATTCGAAGCCACCAAAGAGAAGTCCAAAACCCGTAGTGCTATAGCTTGGTTTTGTGCCAAAAGTGGGATATTTTCGGGAAAACTATGGTATTTCTGCGAACGTAACCCGGCTTTGTCTCTCGTAGAGCCCAATTTGATTCGTGATGAGCCGTCTCAAGTAGTGGGGCACAGCTCCCGAAATGTTCTACTATTTTTTAGTGATTTTTAGAAAAAATACTAACAAAATTGATTATTCCCTTATTTTTGAAAAAATCAAGTAAAAATCAAACGAAGGTTCGAAATGCACCTCGTGCTTCATTCTCGTGGCATTGCGTGATGCATTACGGACGCTGCGTAGCACAGCCTTGCAAGAAATTGGGTGAAAATTCGAAGCCACTAAAGAGAAGTCCAAAACCCGTAGTGCTATAGCTTTGGTTTCGGGCCAAAATGAGATATTTTTAGGAAAACTATGGTATTTCGCTGAACGTAACCCTGCTTTGTCTCGTTAGAGCACAATTTGATTCGTGACGAGCCGTCTCAAGTAGTGGGACACAGCTCCCTAAGGTTCTACTATTTTTTCATGATTTTTAGAAAAATACTAAGAAAATTGATTTTTCCCTTATTTTTGAAAAAATCAAGTAAAAATCAGCCGAAGGTTCGAAACCGACCTGCGCTTCTTTCTCTCGGCAGCGTGTACCCAAGACGGACGCTGCTCAGCATGGCTTTGCAAGAAATTGGGTGAAAATTCGAACCAATTAAAGAGAAGTCCAAAACCCGAGTGCTATAGCTTGGGTTTTGTGCCAAAAATGGGATATTTTTTAGAAAACAAGGGTATTTCTTCGAAGTTAACCCGGTTTGTCTCTGTTAGAGCCCTATTTGGATTAGTGACGAGCCGTCTGAAGTAGTGGGGCACAGCTCCTGAAGGTTCTACTATTTTTGGTGATTTTTAGAAAAATACTAACAAAATAGATTTTTCCCTTATTTTTGGGAAAAATCAAGTAAAAATCAAAGGAAGGTTCAAATGTAACCGCGCCTCTTCTTGTACCATCGTAGTATGCAATACGGACGCGTGTCGCACGTCACCGCAAGAAATTGGGTGAAAATTCGAAGCCACTAAAGAGAAGTCCAAAACCCGAAAGTGCTATAGCTTGGTTTTGTGCCAAAATGGGTATTTTTGGGAAAACAAGGGTATTTCTTCGAGTTAACCCGGTTTGTCTCTCGTTAGAGCCCTATTTGGATTAGTGACGAGCCGTCTCAAGTAGTGGGGCACAGCTCCCTAAGGTTCTACTATTTTTGGTGATTTTTTAAAAATACTAAGAAAATTGATTTTTCCTTTATGTTTTGAAAAAATAAAGTAAAAATCAAACGAAGGTTCGAAATGCACCCGTGCTTCTTCCTCCGCATCGGATATCCAAGACGGATGGGTTTGGCACGCCCTGAAAGAAATTGGGTGAAAATTCGAAGCCACCAAAGAGAAGTCCAAAACCCGTAGTGCTATAGCTTGGTTTTGTGCCAAAATGGGATATTTTCGGAAAACTATGGTATTTCCGCTGAACGTAACCCGGCTTTGTCTCGTTAGAGCCCAATTTGATTCGTGATGAGCCGTCTCAAGTAGTGGGGCACAGCTCCCGAAATGTTCTACTATTTTTAGTGATTTTTAGAAAAAATACCAACAAAATTGATTATTCCCTTATTTTTGAAAAAATCAAGTAAAAATCAAACGAAGGTTCGAAATAGCACCTGCGCTTCATTCTCGTGGCATTACGTGATGCATTACTGGACGCTGTGTAGCACAGACCTTGCAAGAAATTGGGTGAAAATTCGAAGCCACTAAAGAGAAGTCCAAAACCCGTGTGCTATAGCTTTGGTTTCGGGCCAAAATGAGATATTTTTAGGAAAACTATGGTATTTCGCGAACGTAACCTTGCTTTGTCTCTCGTTAGAGCACAATTTGATTCGTGACGAGCCGTCTCAAGTAGTGGGACACAGCTCCCTAAGGTTCTACTATTTTTTCATGATTTTTTAGAAAAATACTAAGAAAATTGATTTTTCCCTTATTTTTGAAAAATCAAGTAAAAATCAAGCCGAAGGTTCGAAACCGACCTGCGCTTCTTTCTCCGGCAGCGTGTACCCAAGACGGACGCTGCTCAGCATGGCTTTGCAAGAAATTGGGTGAAAATTGAAACCAACTAAAGAGAAGTCCAAAACCCGAAAGTGCTATAGCTTGGGTTTTGTGCCAAAATGGGATATTTTTAGAAAACAAGGGTATTTCTTCGAGTTAACCTGGCTTTGTCTCTCGTTAGAGCCCTATTTGGATTAGTGACGAGTCAGTCTCAAGTAGTGGGGCACAGCTCCTGAAGGTTCTACTATTTTTGGTGATTTTTAGAAAAATACTAACAAAATAGATTTTTCCCTTATTTTTGGGAAAAATCAAGTAAAAATCAAAGGAAGGTTCGAAATGTAACCGCGCCTCTTCTTGTACCATCGTGATGCAACACGGACGCGTGTCGCACGGCACCGCAAGAAATTGGGTGAAAATTCGAAGCCACTAAAGAGAAGTCCAAAACCCGAAAGTGCTATAGCTTGGTTTTGTGCCAAAATGGGTATTTTTGGGAAAACAAGGGTATTTCTTCGAGTTAACCCGGTTTGTCTCGTTAGAGCCCTATTTGGATTAGTGACGAGCCGTCTCAAGTAGTGGGGCACAGCTCCCTAAGGTTCTACTATTTTTGGTGATTTTTTAAAAATACTAAGAAAATTGATTTTTCCTTTATGTTTTGAAAAAATAAAGTAAAAATCAAACGAAGGTTCGAAACAGCACCTGCGCTTCTTCCTCCGCATCGTGATATCCAAGACGGATGGGTTTGGCACGTCCTTGAAAGAAATTGGGTGAAAATTCGAAGCCACCAAAGAGAAGTCCAAAACCCGTAGTGCTATAGCTTGGTTTTGTGCCAAAATGGGATATTTTTGGGAAAACTATGGTATTTCTCGCGAACGTAACCCTGGCTTTGTCTCTCGTTAGAGCCCAATTTGATTCGTGATGAGCCGTCTCAAGTAGTGGGGCACAGCTCCCGAAATGTTCTACTATTTTTTAGTGATTTTTTAGAAAAAATACTAACAAAATTGATTATTCCCTTATTCTTTGGAAAAGAAATCAAGTAAACATCACCCGAAGGTTCGAAATGCAACTCGTGCTTCATTCTCGTGGCATTGCGTATGCATTACGGACGCGTGTAGCACAGCCTTGCAAGAAATTGGGTGAAAATTCGAAGCCACTTAAAGAGAAGTCCAAAACCCGTAGTGCTATAGCTTTGGTTTCGGGCCAAAATGGGATATTTTTAGGAAAACTATGGTATTTCTGCGAACGTAACCCGGCTTTGTCTCTCGTTAGAGCACAATTTGATTCGTGACGAGCCGTCTCAAGTAGTGGGACACAGCTCCCTAAGGTTCTACTATTTTTTCATGATTTTTAGAAAAATACTAAGAAAATTGATTTTTCCCTTATTTTTGAAAAATCAAGTAAAAATCAAGCGAAGGTTCGAAACCGACCCGTGCTTCTTTCTCCGCAGCGTGTACCCAATGACGGACGCTGCTCAGCATGGCTTTGCAAGAAATTGGGTGAAAATTCGAAGCCAACTAAAGAGAAGTCCAAAACCCGAAAAGCTATAGCTTGGTTTTGTGCCAAAATGGGATATTTTTAGAAAACAAGGGTATTTCTTCAGGTTAACCCGGTTTGTCTCGTTAGAGCCCTATTTGGATTAGTGACGAGTCAGTCTAAGTAGTGGGGCACAGCTCCTGAAGGTTCTACTATTTTTGGTGATTTTTAGAAAAATACTAACAAAATAGATTTTTCCCTTATTTTTGGGAAAAATCAAGTAAAAATCAAAGGAAGGTTCAAACGAACCGCGGCTCTTCTTGTACCATCGTAGTATGCAATACGGACGCGTGTCGCACGTCCCTGCAAGAAATTGGGTGAAAATTGAAGCCACTAAAGAGAAGTCCAAAACCCGAAGTGCTATAGCTTGGTTTTGTGCCAAAATGGGATATTTTTGGGAAAACTATGGTATTTCTCGAACGTAACCCGGTTTGTCTCTCGTAGAGCCCAATTTGATTCAGTGATGAGCCGTCTCAAGTAGTGGGGCACAGCTCCCTAAAGGTTCTACTATTTTTTAGTGATTTTTAGAAAAATACCAACAAAATTGATTATTCCCTTATTTTTGAAAAAATCAAGTAAAAATCAAACGAAGGTTCAAATAGCACCTGCGCTTCATTCTCGTGGCATCGCGTATGCATTACGGACGCGTGTAGCACAGCCTTGCAAGAAATTGGGTGAAAATTCGAAGCCACTAAAGAGAAGTCCAAAACCCGTGTGCTATAGCTTTGGTTTCGGGCCAAAATGGGATATTTTTAGGAAAACTATGGTATTTCTGCGAACGTAACCCTGCTTTGTCTCGTAGAGCACAATTTGATTCGTGACGAGTCGTCTCAAGTAGTGGGACACAGCTCCCTAAGGTTCTACTATTTTTTCATGATTTTTAGAAAAATACTAAGAAAATTGATTTTTCCCTTATTTTTGAAAAAATCAAGTAAAAATCAAGCCAAGGTTCGAAACTCGACCCGTGCTTCTTTCTCCGCAGCGTGTACCCAAGACGGACGCTGTCTCAGCATGGCTTTGCAAGAAATTGGGTGAAAATTCGAACCAACTAAAGAGAAGTCCAAAACCCGAAAGTGCTATAGCTTGGTTTTGTGCCAAAATGGGATATTTTTAGAAAACAAGGGTATTTCTTCGAGTTAACCCGGTTTGTCTCTCGTTAGAGCCCTATTTGGATTAGTGACGAGTCGTCTCAAGTAGTGGGGCACAGTTCCCGGAAGGTTCTACTATTTTTTGGTGATTTTTTAGAAAAAATACCAACAAAATAGATTTTTCCCTTATTTTTGGGGAAAAATCAAGTAAAAATCAAAGGAAGGTTCGAAACGTAACCGCGCCTCTTCTTGTACCATCGTATGCAATACGGACGCTGCGTCGCACGGCCCTGCAAGAAATTGGGTGAAAATTCGGAAGCCACCAAAGAGAAGTCCAAAACCCGAGTGCTATAGCTTGGGTTTTGTGCCAAAAATGGGTATTTTTGGGAAAACAAGGGTATTTCTTCGAAGTTAACCCGGTTTGTCTCGTTAGAGCCCTATTTGATTAGTGACGAGCCGTCTCAAGTAGTAGGGCACAGCTCCTGAAGGTTCTACTATTTTTTGGTGATTTTTTTAAAAAAATACCAAGAAAATTGATTTTTCCTTTATGTTTTGAAAAAAATAAAGTAAAAATCAAACGAAGGTTCGAAACAGACCTGCTGCTTCTTCCTCCGCATCGTGATATCCAAGACGGATGGGTTTGGCACGTCCTTGAAAGAAATTGGGTGAAAATTCGGAAGCCACCAAAGAGAAGTCCAAAACCCGTGTGCTATAGCTTGGTTTTGTGCCAAAATGGGATATTTTTGGAAAACTATGGTATTTCGCGAACGTAACCTGGCTTTGTCTCTCGTAGAGCCCAATTTGATTCGTGATGAGCCGTCTGAAGTAGTGGGGCACAGTTCCCGAAAGGTTCTACTATTTTTTAGTGATTTTTTAGAAAAAATACCAACAAAATTGATTATTCCCTTATTTTTTGAAAAAAATCAAGTAAAAATCAAACGAAGGTTCAAACACACCCGTGCTTCATTCTCGTGGCATTGCGTATGCATTACGGACGCGTGTAGCACAGCCTTGCAAGAAATTGGGTGAAAATTCGGAAGCCACCAAAGAGAAGTCCAAAACCCGTGTGCTATAGCTTTGGTTTTGGGCCAAAAATGGGATATTTTTAGGAAAACTATGGTATTTCTGCGAACGTAACCCGGTTTGTCTCTGTTAGAGCACAATTTGATTCGTGACGAGCCGTCTGAAGTAGTGGGACACAGCTCCCTAAGGTTCTACTATTTTTTCATGATTTTTAGAAAAATACTAAGAAAATTGATTTTTCCCTTATTTTTGAAAAATCAAGTAAAAATCAAGCGAAGGTTCAAACCGACCTGCGCTTCTTTCTCCTCGCAGCGTGTACCCAAGACGGACGCTGCTCAGCATGGCTTTGCAAGAAATTGGGTGAAAATTCGAAAGCCACCAAAGAGAAGTCCAAAACCCGAGTGCTATAGCTTGGGTTTTGTGCCAAAAATGGGATATTTTTTAGAAAACAAGGGTATTTCTTCGAAGTTAACCCGGTTTGTCTCTGTTAGAGCCCTATTTGGATTAGTGACGAGCCGTCTGAAGTAGTGGGGCACAGTTCCCGGAAGGTTCTACTATTTTTTGGTGATTTTTTAGAAAAAATACCAACAAAATAGATTTTTCCCTTATTTTTTGGGAAAAATCAAGTAAAAATCAAAGGAAGGTTCGAAACAGAACCGTGCCTCTTCTTGTACCATCGTGTATGCAATACGGACGCGTGTCGCACGGCCCTGCAAGAAATTGGGTGAAAATTCGGAAGCCACCAAAGAGAAGTCCAAAACCCGTGTGCTATAGCCTTTGGTTTTGGGCAAAAAATGAGATATTTTTGGGAAAACTAGAGTATTTCTGCGAACGTAACCTAGTTTGTCTCTGTTAGAGCCCAATTTGATTTGTGATGTGCTGTCTCAAGTAGTAAGGCACAGTTCCCAGAAGGTTCTACTATTTTTTGGTGATTTTTTAGAATAAATACCAAGAAAATTGATTTTTCCCTTATTTTTTGAAAAAAATCAAGTAAAAATCAAACGAAGGTTCGAAACAGACCCGTGCTTCTTCCTCTGGCATCGTGTACCCAGTACGAACGTGTGTTGCACGGCCTTGCAAGAAATTGGGTAAAAATTCGGAAGCCACCAAAGAGAAGTCCAAAACTCGTGCACTATAACCTTGGGATTTGGGATAAAAATGGGATATTTTTGGGAAAATTATGGTATTTGTGCGAACTTAACCCGGTTTGTCTCTGTCAGAGCTCTATTTGGATTCATAACGAGACATCTGAAGTAGTAGGGAACAGTTCCCGGAAGGTTCTACTATTTTTTTGTAATCTTTTAGAAAAAGTACCAACAAAATTGATTTTTCCCTTATTTCTTAGAAAAAATCAAGTAAAAATCAAAGGAAGGTTCGAAACAGACACGTGCCTCTTCTTGTGGCATTGAGTATGCAGTACGGACGCGGGGTGGACCGCCCCGGCAAGAAACTAGCTGAAAATTCGGAAGCCACCAAAGAGAAGTCCAAAACCCGTATGATATAGCCTTGGGTTTTGGGCCAAAAATGGGATATTTTTGAGAAAACTAGAGTATTTCTGCGAACGTAACACGGTTTGTCTCTGTTAGACCCCAATTTCATTCGTGACGAGCCGTCTGAAGTAGTGAGGCACAGTTCCTGGAAGGTTCTACTATTTTTTGGTGATTTTTAGAAAAAATACCAAGAAAATTGATTTTTCCCTTATTTTTTGAAAAAAATCAAGTAAAAATCAAACGAAAGTTCGAAACAGACCCGTGCTTCTTCCTCTGGCATCGTGTACACAGTACGGACGTGTTTGGCATGGCCTTGCAAGAAATTGGGCGAAAATTCGGAAGCCACCAAAGAGAAGTCCAAAACCCGTGTGTTATAGCTTGGGTTTTGGGCCAAAAATGGGATATTTTTGAGAAAAATAGGGTATTTCTGCGAAAGTAACCCTGTTCGTCTCTGTTAGAGCCCTATTCCGATTAGTGACGAGCCGTCTGAAGTAGTGGGGCACAGCTCCTGAATGTTCTACTATTTTTGGTGATTTTTAGAAATAATACCAAGAAATTTGTTTTTTCCTTATTTTTGAAAAAATAAGTAAAAATCAAACGAAGGTTCGAAACAGACCCGTGCCTCTTCCTGTGGCATCGTGTACCCAGTACAGACACGTGTGGCACGGTCCTGTAAGAAATTGGGTGAAAATTCCAAAGCCACCAAAGAGAAGTCCAAAACCAGTGTGCTATAGCCTTGGTTTTGGTCCAAAATGGGATATTTTTGAGAAAAATAGGGTATTTCGTGAAAGTAACCCTGTTTGTCTCACTAGAGCCCTATTTGGATTAGTGACGAGCCGTCTCAAGTAGTAGGGCACAGCTCCTGAAGGTTCTACTATTTTTGGTGATTTCTTAGAAAAATACTAAGAAATTTGTTTTTCCCTTATTTTTGAAAAAATCAAGTAAAAATCAAACGAAGGTTCAAACAGACATCGTGCTTCTTCCTCCGGCATCCTCAGATGCCAAGACGGACGTGTTTGGCACGTCCTTGAAAGAAATTGGGTGAAAATTCGAAGCCACTAAAGAGAAGTCCAAAACCCGTGTGCTATAGCTTGGTTTTGTGCCAAAATGGGATATTTTTGGGAAAACTATGGTATTTCTGCGAACGTAACTCCGGCTTTGCCTCTGCTAGAGCCCTATTTGGATTAGTGACGAGCCGCTCAAAGTAGTAGGGCACAGCTTTCTGAAGGTTCTACTATTTTTGGTGATTTTTACAAAAATACTAACAAAATTGATTTTTCCCTTATTTTTAAAAAACCAAGTAAAAATCAAAGGAAGGTTCGAACATGACACGTGCCTCTTCTCGTGGCATTGTGTATGCAAGACGGACGCGTGTCGCATGACCTCGCAAGAAATTAGGTGAAAATTTGAAAGCCACCAAAGAGAAGTCCAAAACGCGTGTCCTATAACCTTGGGTTTTGGGCAAAAATGGTATATTTTTGTGAAAACTAGAGTATTTCGCGAACGTAACACGATTTGTCTCTGTTAGACCCCAATTTCATTCGTGACGAGCCAGTCCGAAGTAGTGGGCACAGCTCCTGAAGGTTGTACTATTTTTGGTGATTTTTAAAAAAATACCAAGAAAATAGATTTTTCTCTTATTTTTTGAAAAATCAAGTAAAAATCAAACAAAGGTTCGAAACAGACACGTGCTTCTTCCTCGTGTCATCGTGTACCCAAGATCGTCGCGTGTCCCATGGCCTTGAATGAGATTGGGTGAAAATTCGGAAGCCACCAAAGAGAAGTCCTAAACCCATGCGCTATAGCCTTGGATTTGAGCCAAAATGCGATATTTTTGGGAAAACTATGGTATTTCTGCGAACATAACCCGGTTTGTCACTCGTTAGAGCCCAATTTGATTCGTGATCGAGTCGTCTCAAGTAGTGGGGAACAGCTCCTGAAGGTTCTACTATTTTTTGGTAATTTTTAGAAAAATATTAACAAAATTGATTTTTATCTTATTTCTTAGAAAAATCAAGTAAAAATCAAAGGAAGGTTCGAAATGGACATCGTGCCTCTTCTTCTGGCATTACGTGATGCAAGACGGACGCTGGTAGCACAGCCATGCAAGAAATTGGCTGAAAATTCGGAAGCCACCAAAGAGAAGTCCAAAAGCCGTGTGCTATAGCTTGGGTTTTGTGCCAAAAATGGGATATTTTTGGCAAAACTAGGGTATTTCTACTAACGTAACCCGATTTGTCTCGCTGAGCCCTATTTGATTCATACGAGCCGTCTAAGTAGTAGGAACAGCTCTCGAAGGTTCTACTATTTTTTTGTAATCTTTTAGAAAAAATACCAACAAAATTGATTTTTCCCTTATTTCTTAGAAAAAATCAAGTAAAAATCAAAGGAAGGTTCGAAACAGACACGTGCCTCTTCTTGTGGCATTGCGTATGCAATACGGACGCGTGTCGCACTACCCTGCAAGAAATTGGCTGAAAATTCGGAAGCCACCAAAGAGAAGTCCAAAAGCCGTGTGCTATATCTTTGGGTTTTGGGCCAAAAATGGGATATTTTTGTGAAAACTAGAGTATTTCTGCGAACGTAACACGGTTTGTCTCTGTTAAACCCCAATTTCATTCGTGACGAGCCGTCTGAAGTAGTGAGGCACTTTTTTTAGAAGGTTCTACTATTTTTGGTGATTTTTAAAAAAATACCAAGAAAATTGATTTTTCCCTTATTTTTTTGAAAAATATCAAGTAAAAATCAAACGAAGGTTCGAAACAGACCCGTGCTTCTTCCTGTGTCATCGTGTACCCAGTACAGACGTTTGACCCATGGCCTTGCATGAAATTGGGTGAAAATTTGGAAGCCACCAAAGAGAAGTACAAAACCCATGCGCTATAGCCATGGGTTTTGGGCCAAAAATGGGATATTTTTGGGAAAACTATGGTATTTCTGCGAAAATAACCCGGTTTGTCTCTGTTAGAGCCCAATTTGATTCGTGAAGAGCCGTCTGAAGTAGTGGGGAACAGTTCCCGGGAGGTTCTACTATTTTTTGGTGATTTTTCCCTTATTTTTTGAAAAAAATCAAGTAAAAATCAAACGAAGGTTCGAAAATGACTGTGCTTCTTTCTCTAAAATCGTGTACCCAGTACGGACGCGTGTTGCACGGCCTTGCATGAAATTGGGGGAAAATTCGGAAGCCACCAAAGAGAAGTCCAAAACCCGTGCGTTATAGCCTTGGGTTTTGGGCCAAAAATGGGATATTTTTGGGAAAACTATGGTATTTCTGCGAACGTAACCCGGTTTATCTCCGTTAGAGCCCAATTTGATTCGTGACGAGCCGGCTGAAGTGGTGGGGCACAGTTCCCGGAAGGTTATACTATTTTTTGGTGATTTTTCCCTTATTTTTTGAAAAAAATCAAGTAAAAATCAAACGAAGGTTCGAAACAGACAGTGCTTCTTTCTCTGAAATCGTGTACCCAGTACGGACGCGTGTCGCACGGCCTTGCATGAAATTGGGCGATAATTCGGAAGCCACCAAAGAAAAGTCCAAAACTCGTGCGCTGTAGCCTTGGGTTTTGGGCCAAAAATGGGATATTTTTGGGAAAACTAGGGTATTTCTGCGAACGTAACCCGGGTTGTCTCTCGTAGAGCCCTATTTGGATTAGTGACGAGCCGTCTGAAGTGGTGGGGCACAGTTCCCGGAAGGTTCTACTATTTTTTAGTGATTTTTCCCTTATTTTTTGAAAAAAATCAAGTAAAAATCAAATGAAGGTTCGAAACAGACAGTGCTTCTTTCTCTGAAATCGTGTACCCAGTACGGACGCGTGTCGCACGGCCTTGCATGAAATTGGGCGAAAATTCAGAAGCCACCAAAGAGAAGTCCAAAACCCGTGCGCTATAGCCTTGGGTTTTGGGCCAAAAATGGGATATTTTTGGGAAAACTATGGTATTTCTGCGAACGTAACCTGGTTTGTCTCCGTTAGAGCCCAATTTGATTCGTGAAGAGCCGTCTGAAGTGGTGGGGCACAGTTCCCTGAAGGTTCTACTATTTTTTGGTGATTTTTCCCTTATTTTTTGAAAAAATAACAAGAAAATTGATTTTTCCCTTTTTTTTGAAAAAATAAAGTAAAAATCAAACGAAGGTTCGAAACGGACCTGCGCTTCTTCCTCGTGGCATCATGTACCCAAGACTGAACGCGTGTCGCACGGCCTTGCATGAAATTGGGTGAAAATTCTAAAGCCACTGAAGAGAAGTCCAAAACCCATGCACTATAGCCTTGGTTTTGGGCCAAAATGGGATATGTTTGGGAAAACTATGGTATTTCGCGAACGTAACCTCGCTTTGTCTCTGCTAGAGCCCTATTTTGATTCAGTGACGAGCCATCTCAAGTAGTAGGGCACAGCTCCTGAAGGTTCTACTATTTTTTGGTGATTTCTTAGAAAAATACTAAGAAAATTGATTTTTCCCTTATTTCTTGAAAAAATCAAGTAAAAATCAAACGAAGGTTCGAAATAGACACGTGCTTCTTCCTCTGGCATCGCATATGCAAGACGGACGTGTGTCGCACGTCCCTGAAAGAAATTGGGTGAAAATTCGAAGCCACTAAAGAGAAGTCCAAAACCCATGTGCTATAGCTTGGTTTTGGGCCAAAATGGGATATTTTTGGGAAAACTATGGTATTTCTGCGAACGTAACCTGGCTTGTCTCTCGTTAGAGCCCTATTTGGATTAGTGACGAGCCGCTCAAAGTAGTGGGGCACAGCTTCTGGAAGGTTCTACTATTTTTGGTGATTTTTACAAAAATACTAACAAAATTGATTTTTCCCTTATTTTTTAAAAAACCAAGTAAAAATCAAAGGAAGGTTCGAATGCAGACACGTGCCTCTTCTCGTGGCATTGTGTATGCAATGACGGACGCGTGTCGCATGACCTCGCAAGAAATTAGGTGAAAATTTGAAGCCACCAAAGAGAAGTCCAAAACGCATGTCCTATAACCTTGGGTTTTGGGCAAAAAATGGTATATTTTTGTGAAAACTAGAGTATTTCTGCGAACGTAAGACGATTTGTCTCTGTTAGACCCCAATTTCATTCGTGACGAGCCGTCTGAAGTAGTGGGGCACTGCTCCTGAAGGTTGTACTATTTTTGGTGATTTTTTAAAAAAAATACCAAGAAAATAGATTTTTCTCTTATTTTTTTGAAAAAATCAAGTAAAAATCAAACAAAGGTTCGAAACAGACACGTGCTTCTTCCTGTGTCATCGTGTACCCAAGATCTGTCGCATGGTCCCATGGCCTTGAATGAGATTGGGTGAAAATTCGGAAGCCACCAAAGAGAAGTCCTAAACCCATGCGTTATAGCCTTGGGATTTGAGCCAAAAATGGGATATTTTTGGGAAAACTATGGTATTTCTGCGAACATAACCCGGTTTGTCACTGTTAGAGCCCAATTTGATTCGTGACGAGCCGTCTGAAGTAGTGGGGAACAGTTCCCGAAGGTTCTACTATTTTTGGTAATTTTTTAGAAAAAATACCAACAAAATTGATTTTTATCTTATTTCTTAGAAAAAATCAAGTAAAAATCAAAGGAAGGTTCGAAACAGACACGTGCCTCTTCTTGTGGCATTGCGTATGCAGTACGGACGCGTGTAGCACAGCCATGCAAGAAATTGGCTGAAAATCTGAAGCCACCAAAGAGAAGTCCAAAAGCCGTGTGCTATAGCTTGGTTTTGTGCCAAAATGGGATATTTTTGGGAAAACTAGGTATTTCTGCTAACGTAACCCGATTTGTCTCGTCGAGCCCTATTTGGATTCATCACGAGTCGTCAAGTAGTAGGAACAGCTCTCGGAAGGTTCTACTATTTTTTGGTAATTTTTTAGAAAAAATACCAACAAAATTGATTTTTATCTTATTTCTTAGAAAAAATCAAGTAAAAATCAAAGGAAGGTTCGAAACAGACACGTGCCTCTTCTTGTGGCATTGCGTATGCAGTACGGACGCGCGTCGCACTGCCTCGCAAGAAATTGGCTGAAAATTCGAAGCCACCAAAGAGAAGTCCAAAAGCCGTGTGCTATATCTTTGGTTTTGGGCCAAAAATGGGATATTTTTGTGAAAACTAGAGTATTTCTCGCGAACGTAACACTGGTTTGTCTCTGTTAAACCCCAATTTCATTCGTGACTGAGCCGTCTCGAAGTAGTGAGGCACTTTTTTAGAAGGTTCTACTATTTTTGGTGATTTTTAAAAAATACCAAGAAAATTGATTTTTCCCTTATTTTTTGAAAAATATCAAGTAAAAATCAAACGAAGGTTCGAAACAGACTCGTGCTTCTTCCTCGTGTCATCGTGTACCCAAGATGGACGCTTGACCCATGGCCTTGCATGAAATTGGGTGAAAATTTGGAAGCCACTAAAGAGAAGTACAAAACCCATGCGCTATAGCCATGGGTTTTGGGCCAAAAATGGGATATTTTTGGGAAAACTATGGTATTTCTGCGAAAATAACCCGGTTTGTCTCTGTTAGAGCCCAATTTGATTCGTGAAGAGCCGTCTGAAGTAGTGGGGAACAGTTCCCGGGAGGTTCTACTATTTTTTGGTGATTTTTCCCTTATTTTTTGAAAAAAATCAAGTAAAAATCAAACGAAGGTTCGAAAATGACTGTGCTTCTTTCTCTAAAATCGTGTACCCAGTACGGACGCGTGTTGCACTGCCTTGCATGAAATTGGGGAAAATTCGAAGCCACTGAAGAGAAGTCCAAAACCCGTACGTTATAGCCTTGGTTTTGGGCCAAAATGGGATATTTTTGGGAAAACTATGGTATTTCGCGAACGTAATCCGGCTTTATCTCCGTTAGAGCCCAATTTGATTCGTGACGAGCCGGCTGAAGTGGTGGGGCACAGTTCCCGGAAGGTTATACTATTTTTTGGTGATTTTTCCCTTATTTTTTGAAAAAATCAAGTAAAAATCAAACGAAGGTTCGAAACAGACAGTGCTTCTTTCTCTGAAATCGTGTACCCAGTACGGACGCGTGTCGCACGGCCTTGCATGAAATTGGGCGATAATTCGGAAGCCACCAAAGAAAAGTCCAAAACTCGTGCGCTGTAGCCTTGGGTTTTGGGCCAAAAATGGGATATTTTTGGGAAAACTAGGGTATTTCTGCGAACGTAACCCGGGTTGTCTCTGTTAGAGCCCTATTTGGATTAGTGACGAGCCGTCTGAAGTGGTGGGGCACAGTTCCCGGAAGGTTCTACTATTTTTTAGTGATTTTTCCCTTATTTTTTGAAAAAAATCAAGTAAAAATCAAATGAAGGTTCGAAACAGACAGTGCTTCTTTCTCTGAAATCGTGTACCCAGTACGGACGCGTGTCGCACGGCCTTGCATGAAATTGGGCGAAAATTCAGAAGCCACCAAAGAGAAGTCCAAAACCCGTGCGCTATAGCCTTGGGTTTTGGGCCAAAAATGGGATATTTTTGGGAAAACTATGGTATTTCTGCGAACGTAACCTGGTTTGTCTCCGTTAGAGCCCAATTTGATTCGTGAAGAGCCGTCTGAAGTGGTGGGGCACAGTTCCCTGAAGGTTCTACTATTTTTTGGTGATTTTTCCCTTATTTTTTGAAAAAATAACAAGAAAATTGATTTTTCCCTTTTTTTTGAAAAAAATAAAGTAAAAATCAAACGAAGGTTCGAAACAGACCCGTGCTTCTTGCTGTGGCATCATGTACCCAGTACGAACGCTTGTCGCACGGCCTTGCATGAAATTGGGTGAAAATTCGGAAGCCACCAAAGAGAAGTCCAAAACCCGTGCACTATAGCCTTGGGTTTTGGGCCAAAAATGGGATATGTTTGGGAAAACTATGGTATTTCTGCGAACGTAACCCTGGTTTGTCTCTCGTCGAGCCCTATTTTGATTCATTACGAGACATCTCAAGTAGTAGGAACAGCTCCTGAAGGTTCTACTATTTTTTTGTAATCTTTTAGAAAAAATACCAACAAAATTGATTTTTCCCTTATTTCTTAGAAAAAATCAAGTAAAAATCAAAGGAAGGTTCGAAATAGACACGTGCCTCTTCTTGTGGCATTGCATATGCAGTACGGACGCGTGTCGCACGGCCCTGCAAGAAATTGGCTGAAAATTCGGAAGCCACCAAAGAGAAGTCCAAAACCCATGCGCTATAGCCTTGGGTTTTGGGCCAAAAATGGGATATTTTTGGGAAAACTATGGTATTTCTGCGAACGTAACCCGGTTTGTCTCCGTTGGAGCCCAATTTGATTCGTGACGAGCCGTCTTAAGTGGTGGGGCACAGTTCCCGGAAGGTTCTAGTATTTTTTGGTGATTTTTTAGAAAAAATACCAAGAAAATTGATTTTTCCCTTATTTTTTGAAAAAAATCAAGTAAAAATCAAACGAAGGTTCGAAACAGACCCGTGTTTCTTCCTGTGTCATCGTGTACCCAGTACGGACGCGTGTCCCATGGCCTTGCATGAAATTGGGTGAAAATTCGGAAGCCACCAAAGAGAAGTCCTAAACCCATGCGCTATAGCCTTGGGTTTTGAGCCAAAAATGGGATATTTTTGGGAAAACTATGGTATTTCTGCGAACATAACCCGGTTTGTCTCAGTTAGAGCTCAATTTGATTCGTGACGAGCCGTCTAAAGTAGTGGGGAACAGTTCCCGGAAGGTTCTACTATTTTTTGGTAATTTTTTAGAAAAAATACCAACAAAATTGATTTTTCTCTTATTTCTTGGAAAAAATCAAGTAAAAATCAAAGCAAGGTTCGAAACAGACACGTGCCTCTTCTCGTGGCATTGCGTATGCAGTACGGACGTGTGTAACACAGCCTTGCAAGAAATTGGCTGAAAATTCGGAAGCCACCAAAGAGAAGTCCAAAAGCCGTGTGCTATAGCTTGGGTTTTGTGCCAAAAATGGGATATTTTTGGGAAAACTAGGGTATTTCTGCTAACGTAACCCGGTTTGTCTCTGTCAGAGCCCTATTTGGATTCATCACGAGCTGTCTGAAGTAGTAGGGAACAGTTCCTGGAAGGTTCTACTATTTTTTGGTAATTTTTTAGAAAAAATACCAACAAAAATTGATTTTTCCCTTATTTCTTAGAAAAAATCAAGAAAAATCAAAGGAAGGTTCGAAACAGACACGTGCCTCTTCTTGTGGCATTGCGTATGCAGTACGGACGCGTGTCGCACGGCCCTGCAAGAAATTGTCTGAAAATTCGGAAGCCACCAAAGAGAATTCCAAAACCCGTGTGCTATAGCCTTGGGTTTTGGGCCAAAAATGGGATATTTTTGTGAAAACTAGAGTATTTCTGCGAACGTAACACGGTTTGTCTCTGTTAGACCCCAATTACATTCGTGACGAGCCGTCTGAAGTAGTGAGGCACAGTTTTCAGAAGGTTCTACTATTTTTGGTGATTTTTTAAAAAAAAATACCAAGAAAATTGATTTTTCCCTTATTTTTTTGAAAAAAATAAAGCAAAAATCAAACGAAGGTTCGAAACAGACCCGTGCTTCTTGCTGTGGAATCGTGTACCCAGTACGAACGCGTGTCGCAAGGCCTTGCAGGAAATTGGGTGAAAATTCGGAAGCCACCAAAGAGAAGTCCAAAACCCGTGCGCTATAGCCTTGGGTTTTGGGCCAAAAATGGGATATTTTTGGGAAACTATGGTATGTCTGCGAACGTAACCCGGTTTGTCTCTGTTAGAGCCCAATTTGATTCGTGACGAGCCGTCTGAAGTAGTGGTGAACAGTTCCCGAAAGGTCCTACTATTTGTTTGTGATTTTTTAGAAAAAAAACCAAGAAAATTTATTTTTTCCATTATTTTTTTAAAAAAATCAAGTAAAAATCAAACGAAGGTTCGAAACAGACCCGTGCTTCTTCCTGTAGCATCGTGTACCCAAGACGGACGCGTGTCGCACCGCCTGTAAGAAATTGGGTGAAAATTCGAAGCCACTAAAGAGAAGTCCAAAACCCGTGTGCTATAGCCTTGGGTTTTGGGCAAAAAGGGATATTTTTGGGAAAAATAGGGTATTTCTGTGAACGTAACATGGTTTGTCTCTGTTAGAGCCAAATTTGTTTCTGTAACGAGCCGGTCTAAAGTAGTGGGGCACAGCTCCTGAAGGTTCTATTATTTTTGGTGATTTTTAGAAAAATACTAAGAAAATTGATTTTTCCCTTATTTTTGAAAAAATCAAGTAAAAATCAAACGTAGGTTCGAAACAAACCCGTGTTTCTTGCTATGGCATCGTGTACCCAAGACGAACGCGTGTCGCCCAGCCTTGCATGAAATTGGGTGAAAATTCGAAGCCACCAAAGAGAAGTCCAAAACCCGTGCGCTATATAGCCTTGGGTTTTGGGCAAAAATGGGATATTTTTGGGAAAACTATGGTATTTCGCGAACGTAACCCTGCTTTGTCTCCGTTAGAGCCCAATTTGATTCGTGACGAGCCGCTTGAAGTAGTGGGCACAGTTCCTGAAGGTTCTACTATTTTTGGTGATTTTTAGAAAAATACTAAGAAAATTGATTTTTCCCTTATTTTTGAAAAAATCAAGTAAAAATCAAACGAAGGTTCGAAACAGCACCGTGTTTCTTCCTGTGACATCGCAGTACCCAAGACGGACGCGTGTCCCATGGCCTTGCATGAAATTGGGTGAAAATTCGAAGCCACTAAAGAGAAGTCCAAAACCCATGCGCTATAGCCTTGGGTTTTGAGCCAAAAATGGGATATTTTTGGGAAAACTATGGTATTTCTGCGAACATAACCCGGTTTGTCTCTGTTAGAGCTCAATTTGATTCGTGACGAGCCGTCTAAAGTAGTGGGGAACAGCTCCTGAAGGTTCTACTATTTTTGGTAATTTTTAGAAAAATACTAACAAAATTGATTTTTCCTTATTTCTTGGAAAAATCAAGTAAAAATCAAAGCAAGGTTCAAAATGCACACGTGCCTCTTCTCGTGGCATTGCGTGTACGCAAGACGGACGTGTGTAGCACAGCCTTGCAAGAAATTGGCTGAAAATTCGAAGCCACCAAAGAGAAGTCCAAAAGCCGTGTGCTATAGCTTGGGTTTTGGGCAAAAATGGGATATTTTTGGGAAAACTAGGTATTTCGCTGAACGTAACCCGGTTTGTCTCCGTCAGAGCCCTATTTGATTCATCACGAGTCGTCTGCAAGTAGTAGGGAACAGCTCTCGGAAGGTTCTACTATTTTTGGTAATTTTTAGAAAAATACTAACAAAATTGATTTTTCCCTTATTTCTTAGAAAAATCAAGAAAAATCAAAGGAAGGTTCGAAATGCACACGTGCCTCTTCTTGTGGCATCGTAGTACGCAAGACGGACGCGTGTCGCACGGCCCTGCAAGAAATTGTCTGAAAATTCGGAAGCCACCAAAGAGAATTCCAAAACCCGTGTGCTATAGCCTTGGGTTTTGGGCCAAAAATGGGATATTTTTGTGAAAACTAGAGTATTTCTGCGAACGTAACACCGCTTTGTCTCCGTTAGACCCCAATTACATTCGTGACGAGCCGTCCGAGTAGTGAGGCACGCTTCTGAAGGTTCTACTATTTTTGGTGATTTTTTAAAAAAAAATACCAAGAAAATTGATTTTTCCCTTATTTTTTTGAAAAAAATAAAGCAAAAATCAAACGAAGGTTCGAAACAGACCCGTGCTTCTTGCTGTGGAATCGTGTACCCAGTACGAACGCGTGTCACAAGGCCTTGCAGGAAATTGGGTGAAAATTCGGAAGCCACCAAAGAGAAGTCCAAAACCCGTGCGCTATAGCCTTGGGTTTTGGGCCAAAAATGGGATATTTTTGGGAAACTATGGTATGTCTGTGAACGTAACCTGGTTTGTCTCTGTTAGAGCCCAATTTGATTCAGTGACGAGCCGTCTCAAGTAGTGGTGAACAGCTCTCGAAAGGTCCTACTATTTGTTTGTGATTTTTAGAAAAAAACCAAGAAAATTTATTTTTCCATTATTTTTTAAAAAATCAAGTAAAAATCAAACGAAGGTTCGAAATGCACCCGTGCTTCTTCCCAGTAGCATCGTGTACCCAAGTACGGATGCGTGTCGCACCGCCTGTAAGAAATTGGGTGAAAATTCGAAGCCACTAAAGAGAAGTCCAAAACCCGTGTGCTATAGCCTTGGGTTTTGGGCAAAAAAAGGGATATTTTTGGGAAAAATAGGGTATTTCTGTGAACGTAACACGGTTTGTCTCTGTTAGAGCCAAATTTGTTTCGTAACGAGCCGTCTAAAGTAGTGGGGCACAGCTCCTGAAGGTTCTATTATTTTTGGTGATTTTTAGAAAAATACTAAGAAAATTGATTTTTCCCTTATTTTTGAAAAAATCAAGTAAAAATCAAACGTAGGTTCGAAACAAACCCGTGTTTCTTGCTATGGCATCGTGTACCCAGTACGAACGCGTGTAGCCCAGCCTTGCATGAAATTGGGTGAAAATTCGAAAGCCACCAAAGAGAAGTCCAAAACCCGTGCGCTATATAGCCTTGGGTTTTGGGCAAAAAATGGGATATTTTTGGGAAAACTATGGTATTTCTGCGAACGTAACCCTGTTTGTCTCCGTTAGAGCCCAATTTGATTCGTGACGAGCCGTCTGAAGTAGTGGGGCACAGTTCCCGGAAGGTTCTACTATTTTTGGTGATTTTTAGAAAAATACTAAGAAAATTGATTTTTCCCTTATTTTTGAAAAAATCAAGTAAAAATCAAACGAAGGTTCAAACAGCACCGTGCTTCTTTCTATGAAATCGTGTACCCAGTACGGACGCGTGTCGCACGGCCTTGCATGAAATTGGGTGAAAATTCGGAAGCCACCAAAGAGAAGTCCAAAACCCGTGCGCTATAGCCTTGGGTTTTGGGCCAAAAATGGGATATTTTTGGGAAAACTATGGTATTTCTGCGAACGTAACCCGGTTTGTCTCTGTTAGAGCCCAATTTGATTCGTGACGAGCCGTCTGAAGTAGTGGGGCACAGCTCCTGGAGGTTCTACTATTTTTGGTAATTTTTAGAAAAATACCAACAAAATTGATTTTTCCTTATTTCTTGAAAAAATCAAGTAAAAATCAAAGCAAGGTTCAAACAGACACGTGCCTCTTCTCGTGGCATCGCAGTACCCAATGACGGACGTGTGTAGCACAGCCTTGCAAGAAATTGGCTGAAAATTCGGAAGCCACCAAAGAGAAGTCCAAAAGCCGTGTGCTATAGCTTGGGTTTTGTGCCAAAAATGGGATATTTTTGGGAAAACTAGGGTATTTCTGCTAACGTAACCCGGTTTGTCTCTGTCAGAGCCCTATTTGGATTCATCACGAGCTGTCTGCAGTAGTAGGGAACAGTTCCTGGAAGGTTCTACTATTTTTTGGTAATTTTTTAGAAAAAATACCAACAAAAATTGATTTTTCCCTTATTTCTTAGAAAAAATCAAGAAAAATCAAAGGAAGGTTCGAAACAGACACGTGCCTCTTCTTGTGGCATTACGGTACGCAAGACTGGACGCTGTGTCGCACGGCCTCTGCATGAAATTGTGTGAAAATTCGAAGCCACTAAAGAGAAGTCCAAAACCCGTGTGCTATAGCCTTGGGTTTGGGCCAAAATGGGATATTTTTGTGAAAACTAGAGTATTTCTGCGAACGTAACACCGGTTTGTCTCGTTAGACCCCAATTACATTCGTGACTGAGCCGTCTAAGTAGTGAGGCACAGCTTCTGAAGGTTCTACTATTTTTGGTGATTTTTAAAAAAATACTAAGAAAATTGATTTTTCCCTTATTTTTTGAAAAAATAAAGCAAAAATCAAACGAAGGTTCAAATAGCACTCGTGCTTCTTGCTGTGGAATCGTGTACCCAGTACGAACGCGTGTCACAAGGCCTTGCAGGAAATTGGGTGAAAATTCGGAAGCCACCAAAGAGAAGTCCAAAACCCGTGCGCTATAGCCTTGGTTTTGGGCCAAAATGGGATATTTTTGGGAAAACTATGGTATTTCTGCGAACGTAACCCGGTTTGTCTCTGTTAGAGCCCAATTTGATTCGTGACGAGCCGTCTGAAGTAGTGGTGAACAGTTCCCGAAAGGTCCTACTATTTGTTTGTGATTTTTTAGAAAAAAAACCAAGAAAATTTATTTTTTCCATTATTTTTTTAAAAAAATCAAGTAAAAATCAAACGAAGGTTCGAAACAGACCCGTGCTTCTTCCTGTAGCATCGTGTACCCAAGACGGATGCGTGTCGACCGCCTCGTAAGAAATTGGGTGAAAATTCGAAGCCACCAAAGAGAAGTCCAAAACCCGTGTGCTATAGCCTTGGGTTTTGGGCAAAAAAAGGGATATTTTTGGGAAAAATAGGGTATTTCTGTGAACGTAACATAGTTTGTCTCTGTTAGAGCCAAATTTGTTTAGTAACGAGCCGTCTAAAGTAGTGGGGCACAGTTCCCGGAAGGTTCTATTATTTTTTGGTGATTTTTTAGAAAAAATACCAAGAAAATTGATTTTTCCCTTATTTTTGAAAAAAATCAAGTAAAAATCAAACGTAGGTTCGAAACAAACCCGTGTTTCTTGCTATGGCATCGTGTACCCAGTACGAACGCGTGTAGCCCAGCCTTGCATGAAATTGGGTGAAAATTCGAAAGCCACCAAAGAGAAGTCCAAAACCCGTGCGCTTATAGCCTTGGGTTTTGGGCAAAAAATGGGATATTTTTGGGAAAACTATGGTATTTCTGCGAACGTAACCCTGTTTGTCTCCGTTAGAGCCCAATTTGATTCGTGACGAGCCGTCTGAAGTGGTGGGGCACAGTTCCTGAAGGTTCTACTACTTTTTGGTGATTTTTTAGAAAAATACTGAAGAAAATTGATTTTTCCCTTATTTTTGAAAAAATCAAGTAAAAATCAAACGAAGGTTCGAAATGCAGACCGTGCTTCTTTCTATGAAATCGTGTACCCAAGACGGACGCGTGTCGCATGGCCTTGCATGAAATTGGGTGAAAATTCGGAAGCCACCAAAGAGAAGTCCAAAACCCGTGCGCTATAGCCTTGGGTTTTGGGCCAAAAATGGGATATTTTTGAGAAACTATGGTATTTCTGCGAACGTAACCCGGTTTGTCTCTGTTAGAGCCCAATTTGATTCGTGAAGAGCCGTCTGAAGTAGTGGGGAACAGTTCCCGGAGGTTCTACTATTTTTTGGTAATTTTTTAGAAAAAATACCAACAAAATTGATTTTTCCCTTATTTCTTGAAAAAATCAAGTAAAAATCAAAGCAAGGTTCGAAATGCAGACGCGTGCTTCTTCTCGTGGCATTGCGTATGCAGTACGGACGTGTGTAACACAGCCTTGCAAGAAATTGGCTGAAAATTCGGAAGCCACCAAAGAGAAGTCCAAAAGCCGTGTGCTATAGCTTGGGTTTTGTGCCAAAAATGGGATATTTTTGGGAAAACTAGGGTATTTCTGCTAACGTAACCCGGTTTGTCTCTGTCAGAGCCCTATTTGGATTCATCACGAGCTGTCTGCAGTAGTAGGAAGCAGCTCTCGGAAGGTTCTACTATTTTTTGGTGATTTCTTAGAAAAAATACAAAGAAATTTGTTTTTTCCCTTATTTTTTGAAAAAAATCAAGTAAAAATCAAACGAAGGTTCGAAACAGACCCGTGCTTCTTCCTCTGGCATCCTCAGTACCCAAGACGGACGTGTTCGGCACGTCCTTGAAAGAAATTGGGTGAAAATTCAGAGCCACCAAAGAGAAGTCCAAAACCCGTGTGCTATAGCCTTGGGTTTTGGGCAAAAAGGGATATTTTTGGGAAAAATAGGGTATTTCGTGAACGTAACACGGTTTGTCTCGTTAGAGCCAAATTTGTTTCAGTAACGAGCCGTCTAAAGTAGTAGGGCACAGCTCCTGAGGTTCTATTATTTTTGGTGATTTTTAGAAAAATACTAAGAAAATTGATTTTTCCTTATTTTTGAAAAAATCAAGTAAAAATCAAACGTAGGTTCGAAACAAACCCGTGTTTCTTGCTATGGCATCGTGTACCCAAGACGAATGCGTGTAGCCCAGCCTTGCATGAAATTGGGTGAAAATTCGAAAGCCACCAAAGAGAAGTCCAAAACCCGTGCGCTATATAGCCTTGGGTTTTGGGCAAAAAATGGGATATTTTTGGGAAAACTATGGTATTTCTGCGAACGTAACCCTGCTTTGTCTCCGTTAGAGCCCAATTTGATTCAGTGACGAGCCGTCTCGAAGTAGTGGGGCACAGTTCCTGAAGGTTCTACTATTTTTTGGTGATTTTTAGAAAAATACTAAGAAAATTGATTTTTCCCTTATTTTTTTAAAAAATAAATTAAAAATCAAACGAAGGTTCGAAACAGCACTCGTGCTTCTTCCTATAGCATCGTGGTACCCATGTACGGACGCTGCGTCGCACCGCCTCGCAAGAAATTGGGTGAAAATTCGAAGCCACTAAAGAGAAGTCCAAAACCCGTAGTGCTATAGCCTTTGGTTTTGGGCAAAAAGGGATATTTTTGGGAAAAATAGTGTATTTCCGTGAACGTAACACCGGTTTGTCTCTCGTTCGAGCCCAATTTTTTTCAGTAACGAGCCGTCTAAAGTAGTGGGGCACAGCTTCTCGAAGGTACTATTATTTTTTGGTGATTCTTTAGAAAAATACTAACAAAATTGATTTTTCCGTTATTTTTGAAAAAATCAAGTAAAAATCAAACGAAGGTTCGAAATGCACCTGCGCTTCTTCCCCGTGGCATTATGTACCTAGTACGAACGTGTGTCACACGGCCTTGCATGAAATTGGGTGAAAATTCGGAAGCCACCAAAGAGAAGTCGAAAACCTGTGTGCTATAGCCTTGAGTTTTGGGCAAAAAAAGGGATATTTTTGGGAAAAATAGGGTATTTCGTGAACGTAACACCGGCTTTGTCTCCGTTAGAGCCAAATTTGTTTCAGAACGAGCCGCTCTAAAGTAGTAGGGCACAGTTCCGGAAGGTTCTATTATTTTTTGGTGATTTTTTAGAAAAAATACCAAGAAAATTGTTTTTTCCCTTATTTTTTGAAAAAAATCAAGCAAAAATCAAACGAAGGCTCGAAACAGACCCGTGCTTCTTGATATGGCATCGTGTACCCAGTACGAACGCGTGTCGTCCAGCCTTGCATGAAATTGGGTGAAAATTCGAAAGCCACCAAAGAGAAGTCCAAAACCCGTGCGCTATAGCCTTGGGTTTTGGGCAAAAAATGGGATATTTTTGGGAAAACTGTGGTATTTCTGGGAACGTAACCCGGTTTGTCTCTGTTAGAGCCCAATTACATTCGTGACGAGCCGTCTGAAGTAGTGAGGCACAGTTTTCAGAAGGTTCTACTATTTTTGGTGATTTTTTAAAAAAAAATACCAAGAAAATTGATTTTTCCCTTATTTTTTTGAAAAAAATAAAGCAAAAATCAAACGAAGGTTCGAAACAGACCCGTGCTTCTTGCTGTGGAATCGTGTACCCAGTACGGACGCGTGTCGCATGGCCTTGCATGAAATTGGGTGAAAATTCGGAAGTCACCAATGAGAAGTCCAAAACCCGTGCGCTATAGTCTTGGGTTTTGGGCAAAAAATGGGATATTTTTGGGAAAACTATGGTATTTCTGCGAACGTAACCCGGTTTGTCTCTGTTAGAGCCCAATTTACTTCGTGACGAGCCGTTTGAAGTAGTGGGGAACAGTTTCCGGAAGGTTCTACTATTTTTTGGTATTTTTGAGAAAAAATATGAAGAAAATTGATTTTTCCCGTATTTTTTGAAAAAAATCAAGTAAAAATCAAACGAAGGTTCGAAACAGACCTGTGCTTCTTGCTGTGGCATCGTGTACCCAGAGATGAACGCATGTCGCATGGCCTTGCATGAAATTGGGTGAAAATTCGAAGCCACTGAAGAGAAGTCCAAAACCCGTGCGCTATAGCCTTGAGTTGTGGGCCAAAAATGGGATATTTTTGGGAAAACTATGGTATTTCTGCGAACGTAACCCGGTTTGTCTTTGTTACAGCCCAATTTGATTCGTGGCGAGCCGTTTGAGGTAATGGGGAACAGTTCCCGGAAGGTTCTACTATTTTTTTGTGATTTTTTAGAAATATACCAAGAAAATTGATTTTTCCCTTAATTTTTGAAGAAAATAAAGTAAAAATCAAACGAAGGTTTGAAACAGACCGTGCTTCTTTCTCTGAAATCGTGTACCCAGTACGGACGCGTGTCGCATGGCCTTGCATGAAATTGGGTGAAAATTCGGAAGCCACCAAAGAGAAGTCCAAAACCCGTGCGCTATACCCTAGGGTTTTGGGCCAAAAATGCGATATTTTTGGGAAAACTATGGTATTTCTGCGAACGTAACCCGGTTTGTCTATGTTAGAGCCCAATTTGATTCGTGGCGAGCCGTCTGAAGTAGTGGGGAACAATTCCCGGAAGGTTCTACTATTTGTTTGTGATTTTTTAGAAAAAAACCAAGAAAATTTATTTTTCCCTTATTTTTGGAAAAAAATCAAGTAAAAATCAAACGAAGGTTCGAAACAGACCCGTGCTTCTTCCTGTGGCATCGTGTACCCAATACGGACGCTTGTCGCACTGCCCTGCAAGAAATTGGGTGAAAATTCGAAGCAACCAAAGAGAAGTCCAAAACCCGTGTGCTATAGCCTTGGTTTTGGGCCAAAATAGGATATTTTGGGAAAATATGGTATTTCGTGAACGTAACCCTGCTTTGTCTCTGCTAGAGCCTTAGTTGGATTAGTGACGAGCCGTCTCAAGTAGTGGGGCACATTTCCTGGAGGGTTCTACTATTTTTTTGGTGATTTTTTAGAAAAAATACTAAGAAAATTGATTTTTCCCTTATTTTTGAAAAATCTCAAGTAAAAATCAAAGGAAGGTTCGAAATGCACCTGCGCTTCTTCTTGTGCATCGTAGTACGCAAGACGGACGCATGTCGCACGGCCCTGCAAGAAATTGGGTGAAAATTCTGAAGCAACCAAAGAGAAGTCCAAAACCCGTGTGCTATAGCCTTGGGTTTTGGGCCATAAATAGGATATTTTTGGGAAAACTATGGTATTTCTGTGAACGTAACCCGGTTTGTCTCTGTTAGAGCCTTAGTTGGATTAGTGACGAGCCGTCTGAAGTAGTGGGGCACAGTTCCCGGAGGGTTCTACTATTTTTTTGGTGATTTTTAGAAAAAATACCAACAAAATTAATTTTTCCCTTATTTTTGAAAAAATTAAGTAAAAATCAAACGAAGGTTCAAACAGCCCGCGCTCTTTCCTCGTGGTATCGTGTACCCAGAGATAGACGCGCGGTCGAACGGCCCGGAAGAAATTGGGTGAAAATTCGAAGCCACCAAAGAGAAGTCCAAACCCGTGTGCTATAACCTTGGTTTTGGGCCAAAAATTTGATATTTTTGGGAAAACTAGGTATTTCCGTGAACGTAATCCTGGTTTGTCTCTGCTAGAGCCTATTTGGATTAGTGACGAGTCAGTCTCAAGTAGTGGGGAACAATTCCTGAAGGTTCTACTATTTGTTTGTGATTTTTAGAAAAAACTAAGAAAATTGATTTTTCCCTTATTTTTTAAAAAATCAAGTAAAAATCAAACGAAGGTTCGAAACAGCACTCGCGCTTCTTCCCCGTGGCATCGTGTACCCATGACGGACGCTGCGTCGCACCGCCTCGCAAGAAATTGGGTGAAAATTCGAAGCCACTAAAGAGAAGTCCAAAACCCGTGTGCTATAGCCTTGGTTTTGGGCCAAAAATTTGATATTTTTGGGAAAACTAGGGTATTTCCGTGAACGTAACTCCGCTTTGTCTCCGCTAGAGCCTATTTGGATTAGTGACGAGTCGTCTCAAGTAGTGGGGAACAATTCCTGAAGGTTCTACTATTTGTTTGTGATTTTTAGAAAAAACTAAGAAAATTGATTTTTCCCTTATTTTTTAAAAAATCAAGTAAAAATCAAACGAAGGTTCGAAATGCACCCGTGCTTCTTCCCCGTGGCATCGTGTACCCATGACGGACGCTGCGTCGCACCGCCTCGCAAGAAATTGGGTGAAAATTCGAAGCCACTAAAGAGAAGTCCAAAACCCGTAGTGCTATAGCCTTGGGTTTGGGCAAAAAGGGATATTTTGGGAAAAATAGGGTATTCTCGCGAACGTAATCTCGGTTTGTCTCTCGTTAGAGCCCTATTTGGATTAGTGACGAGCCGTCTCAAGTAGTGGGGCACAGCTCCTGAAGGTTCTACTATTTGTTTGTGATTTTTAGAAAAAACAAAGAAAATTGATTTTTCCCTTATTTTTTAAAAAATCAAGTAAAGATCAAACGAAGGTTCAAATGCACCTGCGCTTCTTCCTCGTGGCATCGTGTACCCAAGACGGACGCTGCGTCGCATGGCTTTGCATGAAAGTGAGCGAAAATTTGAAGCCACTAAAGAGAAGTCCAAAACCATGCGCTATAGCCTTGGTTTTGGGCCAAAATGGGATATTTTTGGGAAAACTATGGTATTTCCGCGAACGTAACCCGATTTGTCTCCGTTAGAGCCCTATTTGGATAAGTGACGAGCCGTCTCAAGTAGTGGGGAACAATTCCGTGAAGGTTCTACTATTTTTGGTGATTTTTAGATAAAATACTAATAAAATTGATTTTTCCCTTATTTTTGAAAAAATCAAGTAAAAATCAAACGAAGGTTCGAAATGCACCCGTGCTTCTTCCCGTGGCATCGTGTATCCAAGACGGACGCTGGTCGCACTACCTCGCAAGAAATTGGGTGAAAATTCGAAGCCACTAAAGAGAAGCCCAAAACCCGTGTGCTATAGCCTTGGGTTTTGGGCCAAAAATTTGATATTTTTGGGAAAACTACGGTATTTCGCGAACGTAACCTCGCTTTGTCTCTCGTAGAGCCCTATGTGGATTAGTGACGAGCCGTCTAAAGTAGTGGGGCACAGCTCCTGAAGGTTCTACTATTTTTGGTGATTTTTAGAAAAATGCTAAGAAAATTCATTTTTCCTTTATTTTTGAAAAAATCAAGTAAAAATCAAACGAAGGTTCGAAACAGCATCTGCGCTTCTTCCTCGTCGCATCGTGTACCCAAGACGGACGCGTGTCACATGACTCTGCAAGAAATTGGTGAAAATTCGAAGCCACCAAAGAGAAGTCCAAAACCCGTGCGCTATAGCCTTGGGTTTTGGGCCAAAATGGATATTTTTGGGAAAACTATGGTATTTCGTGAACGTAACCCGGTTTGTCTCTGTTAGAGCCTAATTTGATTTGTGACGAGTCAGTCTCAAGTAGTGAGGAACAGTTCCTGAAGGTTCTACTATTTTTTGATGTTTTTAGAAAAAATACTAAGAAAATTGATTTTTCCCTTATTTTTGAAAAACTCAAGTAAAAATCAAAGGAAGGTTCGACATGCACCCGTGCCTCTTCCTTGTGCATCGTGGTACGCAAGACGGACGCATGTCGCACGGCCCCGCAAGAAATTGGGTGAAAATTCGAAGCAACTGAAGAGAAGTCCAAAACCCGTAGTGCTATAGCCTTGGTTTTGGGCCAAAATAGGATATTTTTGGGAAAAATAGGTATTTCGTGAACGTAATCCTGCTTTGTCTCTGTAGAGCCTTAGTTGGATTAGTGACGAGCCGTCTCAAGTAGTGGGGCACATTTCCGGAGGGTTCTACTATTTTTTGGTGATTTTTAGAAAAATATTAAGAAAATTGATTTTTCCCTTATTTTTGAAAAACTCAAGTAAAAATCAAAGGATGGTTCAAACAGCACCTGCGCCTCTTCTTGTGCATCGTGTATGCAATGACGGCCGCATGTCGCACGGCCCTGCAAGAAATTGGGTGAAAATTCTGAAGCAACCAAAGAGAAGTCCAAAACCCGTGTGCTATAGCCTTGGGTTTTGGGCCATAAATAGGATATTTTTGGGAAAACTAGGGTATTTCTGTGAACGTAACTCCGGTTTGTCTCGATAGAGCCTTAGTTGGATTAGTGACGAGTCAGTCTCAAGTAGTGGGCACAGCTCCTGAGGGTTCTACTATTTTTTGGTGATTTTTAGAAAAATACTAACAAAATTAATTTTTCCCTTATTTTTGAAAAAATTAAGTAAAAATCAAACGAAGGTTCGAAACAGGCCCGTGCCTCTTCCTGTGGTATCGTGTACCCAGTATAGACGCGTGTCGAACGGCCCTGGAAGAAATTGGGTGAAAATTCCGAAGCCACCAAAGAGAAGTCCGAAACCCGTGTGCTATAACCTTGTGTTTTGGGCCAAAAATTTGATATTTTTGGGAAAACTAGGGTATTTCTGTGAACGTAACCCGGTTTGTCTCTCATAGAGCCTATTTGGATTAGTGACGAGCCGTCTCAAGTAGTGGGGAACAATTCCTGAAGGTTCTACTATTTGTTTGTGATTTTTAAAAAAAACCAAGAAAATTGATTTTTCCCTTATTTTTTTTAAAAAAAATCAAGTAAAAATCAAACGAAGGTTCGAACAGCACTGCGTGCTTCTTCCTCGTGGCATCGCGGTACCTCGTGACGGACGCTGCGTCGCACCGCCTCGCAAGAAATTGGGTGAAAATTCGAAGCCACCAAAGAGAAGTCCAAAACCCGTGTGCTATAGCCTTGGGTTTTGGGCAAAAAAAGGGATATTTTTAGGAAAAATAGGGTATTCCTGCGAACGTAATCTCGGCTTTGTCTCGTTAGAGCCCTATTTGGATTAGTGACGAGTCAGTCTCAAGTAGTGGGGCACAGCTCCTGAAGGTTCTACTATTTGTTTGTGATTTTTTAGAAAAAACTAAGAAAATTGATTTTTCCCTTATTTTTGAAAAAATCAAGTAAAAATCAAACGAAGGTTCAAATAGCACTCGTGCTTCTTCCTCGTGGCATCGTGTACCCAAGACGGACGCTGCGTCGCATGGCTTTGCATGAAAGTGAGCGAAAATTTGAAGCCACTAAAGAGAAGTCCAAAACCATGCGCTATAGCCTTGGGTTTTGGGCCAAAAATGGGATATTTTTGGGAAAACTATGGTATTTCTGCGAACGTAACCCGATTTGTCTCTGTTAGAGCCCTATTTGGATAAGTGACGAGCCGTCTGAAGTAGTGGGGAACAATTCCAGGAAGGTTCTACTATTTTTTGGTATTTTTTAGAAAAAATACCAAGAAAATTGATTTTTCCCGTATTTTTTGAAAAAAATCAATCAAAAATCAAACGAAGGTTCGAAACAGGCCCGTGCCTCTTCCTGTGGTATCGTGGTACCCAAGACATGACGCGTGTCGCATGGCCCCGGAAGAAATTGGGTGAAAATTCAAGCCAACTAAAGAGAAGTCCAAAACCCGTGTGCTATAGCCTTGGTTTTGGGCCAAAATTTGATATTTTTGGGAAAACTACGATATTTCGCGAACGTAACCTCGGCTTTGTCTCGTTAGAGCCCTATTTGGATAAGTGACGAGCCGTCTCAAGTAGTGGGGAACAATTCCGTGAAGGTTATACTATTTTTTGGTGATTTTTAGAAAAATACTAAGAAAATTGATTTTTCCCTTATTTTTGAAAAAATCAATCAAAAATCAAACGAAGGTTCGAAATGCACTGCGTGCTTCTTCCTCGTGGCATCGCGGTATCCAAGATGGACGCGTGTCGCACTACCCCGCAAGAAATTGGGTGAAAATTCGAAGCCACTGAAGAGAAGCCCAAAACCCGTGTGCTATAGCCTTGGTTTTGGGCCAAAATTTGATATTTTTGGGAAAACTACGGTATTTCGCGAACGTAACCCGGCTTTGTCTCTCGTTAGAGCCCTATGTGGATTAGTGACGAGCCGCTCTAAAGTAGTGGGGCACAGCTCCTGAAGGTTCTACTATTTTTTGGTGATTTTTAGAAAAATGCTAAGAAAATTGATTTTTCCTTTATTTTTGAAAAAATCAAGTAAAAATCAAACGAAGGTTCAAATAGCACTGCGCTTCTTCCCCGTCGCATCGTGTACCCAAGACGGACGCTGCGTCACATAGCCTCGCAAGAAATTGGTGAAAATTCGAAGTCAACTAAAGAGAAGTTCAAAACCCGTGTGCTATAGCCTTGGTTTTGGGCAAAAATGGGATATTTTTGGGAAAAATAAGGTATTTCGCGAACGTAACCCGGCTTTGTCATCGTTAGAGCCCTATTTTGATTAGTGACGAACCGTCTCAAGTATTGGGGCACATTTCCTGAAGGTTCTACTATTTTTGGTGATTTTTAGATAAAATACTAATAAAATTGATTTTTCCCTTATTTTTGAAAAAATCAAGTAAAAATCAAACGAAGGTTCGAACATGCACTCGTGCTTCTTCCTCGTGGCATCGTGTATCCAAGACGGACGCTGGTCGCACTACCCCGCAAGAAATTGGGTGAAAATTCGAAGCCACTGAAGAGAAGCCCAAAACCCGTGTGCTATAGCCTTGGGTTTTGGGCCAAAAATTTGATATTTTTGGGAAAACTACGGTATTTCTGCGAACGTAACCCGGCTTTGTCTCGCTAGAGCCCTATTTGGATTAGTGACGAGCCGTCTAAAGTAGTGAGGCACAGCTCCTGAAGGTTCTACTATTTTTGGTGATTTTTAGAAAAATACTAAGAAAATTCATTTTTCCTTTATTTTTGAAAAAATCAAGTAAAAATCAAACGAAGGTTCGAAACAGCACCGTGCTTCTTCCTCGTCGCATCGTGTACCCAAGACGGACGCGTGTCACACAGCTCTGCAAGAAATTGGTGAAAATTCGAAGCCACTGAAGAGAAGTCCAAAACCCATGCGCTATAGCCTTAGTTTTGGGCCAAAATGGGATATTTTTGGGAAAACTATGGTATTTCGTGAACGTAATCCTGGTTTGTCTCTCGTAGAGCCAATTTGATTTGTGACGAGCCGTCTCAAGTAGTGAGGAACAGCTCCTGAAGGTTCTACTATTTTTGATGTTTTTTAGAAAAATACTAAGAAAATTGATTTTTCCCTTATTTTTGAAAAACTCAAGTAAAAATCAAAGGAAGGTTCGACATGCACCTGCGCCTCTTCTTGTGCATCGTGTATGCAAGACGGACGCATGTCGCACGGCCTCGCAAGAAATTGGGTGAAAATTCGAAGCAACTAAAGAGAAGTCCAAAACCCGTGTGCTATAGCCTTGGTTTTGGGCCAAAATAGGATATTTTTGGGAAAAATAGGGTATTTCGTGAACGTGAACCTGGCTTTGTCTCTCATAGAGCCTTAGTTGGATTAGTGACGAGTCGTCTCAAGTAGTGGGGCACATTTCCGGAGGGTTCTACTATTTTTTGGTGATTTTTAGAAAAATACAAACAAAATTAATTTTTCCCTTATTTTTGAAAAATCAAGTAAAAATCAAACGAAGGTTCAAACAGCCCGTGCCTCTTCCTCGTAGTATCGTGTACCCAAGACACACGCTGTCGCATGGCCCTCGAAGAAATTGGGTGAAAATTCAAGCCACTAAAGATAAGTCCAAAACCCGTGGTGCTATAGCCTTGGGTTTCGGGCCAAAATTTGATATTTTTAGGAAAACTATGGTATTTCCGTGAACGTAACCCTGCTTTGTCTCTGCTAGAGCCTTAGTTGGATTAGTGACGAGTCGTCTCAAGTAGTGGGGCACAGTTCCGGAGGGTTCTACTATTTTTTGGTGATTTTTAGAAAAATACTAACAAAATTAATTTTTCCCTTATTTTTGAAAAAATTAAGTAAAAATCAAACGAAGGTTCAAACAGTCCGCGCCTCTTCCCTGTGGTATCGTAGTACCCAGTATAGACGCTGCGTCGAACGGCCTCGGAAGAAATTGGGTGAAAATTCAAGCCACCAAAGAGAAGTCCAAAACCCGTGTGCTATAACCTTGGGTTTTGGGCCAAAAATTTGATATTTTTGGGAAAACTATGGTATTTCTGTGAACGTAACCTCGGTTTGTCTCGTTAGAGCCTATTTGGATTAGTGACGAGCCGTCTCAAGTAGTGGGGAACAATTCCTGAAGGTTCTACTATTTTTTGTGATTTTTAGAAAAATACTAAGAAAATTGATTTTTCCCTTATTTTTTAAAAAATCAAGTAAAAATCAAACGAAGGTTCAAATAGCACCGTGCTTCTTCCCCGTGGCATCGTGTACCTCAGACGGACGCGTGTCGCACTGCCCTGCAAGAAATTGGGTGAAAATTCGGAAGCCACCAAAGAGAAGTCCAAAACCCGTGTGCTATAGCCTTGGGTTTTGGGCAAAAAAAGGGATATTTTTGGGAAAAATAGGGTATTCCTGCGAACGTAACTCGGTTTGTCTCTGTTAGAGCCCTATTTGGATTAGTGACGAGCCGTCTGAAGTAGTGGGGCACAGTTCCCGGAAGGTTCTACTATTTGTTTGTGATTTTTTAGAAAAAAAACCAAGAAAATTGATTTTTCCCTTATTTTTTAAAAAATCAAGTAAAGATCAAACGAAGGTTCGAAACAGACCCGTGCTTCTTCCTGTGGCATCGTGTACCCAGTACGGACGCGTGCCGCATGGCTTTGCATGAAAGTGAGCGAAAATTTGGAAGCCACCAAAGAGAAGTCCAAAACCATGCGCTATAGCCTTGGGTTTTGGGTCAAAAATGGGATATTTTTGGGAAAACTATGGTATTTCTGCGAACGTAACCCGATTTGTCTCTGTTAGAGCCCTATTTGGATAAGTGACGAGCCGTCTGAAGTAGTTGGGAACAATTCCATGAAGGTTCTACTATTTTTGGTATTTTTAGAAAAATACTAAGAAAATTGATTTTTCCCTTATTTTTGGAAAAAAATCAATCAAAAATCAAACGAAGGTTCGAAACAGGCCCGTGCCTCTTCCTGTGGTATCGTGTACCCAGCACAGACGCGTGTCGCATGGCCCTGGAAGAAATTGGGTGAAAATTCGAAGCCACCAAAGAGAAGTCCAAAACCCGTGTGCTATAGCCTTAGGTTTCGGGCCAAAATTTGATATTTTTGGGAAAACTACGGTATTTCTGCGAACGTAATCCGGCTTTGTCTCGTTAGAGCCCTATTTGGATAAGTGACGAGCCGTCTCAAGTAGTGGGGAACAATTCCAGGAAGGTTCTACAATTTTTTGGTGATTTTTTAGAAAAAAAGACCAAGAAAATTGATTTTTCCCTTATTTTTGGAAAAAAATCAATCAAAAATCAAACGAAGGTTCGAAATGCACCTGCGCTTCTTCCCCGTTGCATCGTGGTATCCAAGACGGACGCTGTCGCACTACCCGCAAGAAATTGGGTGAAAATTCGGAAGCAACCAAAGAGAAGTCCAAAACCCGTGTGCTATAGCCTTGGGTTTTGGGCCAAAAATTTGATATTTTTGGGAAAACTACGGTATTTCTGCGAACGTAACCCGGCTTTGTCTCGTTAGAGCCCAATGTGGATTAGTGACGAGCCGCTCTAAAGTAGTGGGGCACAGCTCCTGAAGGTTCTACTATTTTTGGTGATTTTTAGAAAAATGCTAAGAAAATTCATTTTTCCTTTATTTTTGAAAAATCAAGTAAAAATCAAACGAAGGTTCAAACAGCACCTGCGCTTCTTCCCCGTCGCATCGTGTACCCAAGACGGACGCGTGTCACACAGACTCGCAAGAAATTGGTGAAAATTCGAAGCCACTAAAGAGAAGTTCAAAACCCGTGTGCTATAGCCTTGGGTTTTGGGCAAAAATGGGATATTTTTGGGAAAATAAGGTATTTCGCGAACGTAACCCTGCTTTGTCACCGTTAGAGCCCTATTTTGATTAGTGACGAACCGTCTCAAGTATTGAGGCACATTTCCTGAAGGTTCTACTATTTTTGGTGATTTTTAGATAAAATACTAACAAAATTGATTTTTCCCTTATTTTTGAAAAAATCAAGTAAAAATCAAACGAAGGTTCGAAACAGCACTCGCGCTTCTTCCCCGTGGCATCGTGTACCCAAGACGGACGCGTGTCACACAGCTCGCAAGAAATTGGGTGAAAATTCGAAGCCACTAAAGAGAAGTTCAAAACCCGTGTGCTATAGCCTTGGTTTTGGGCAAAAATGGGATATTTTTGGGAAATATAGGGTATTTCTACGAACGTAACCTCGGTTTATCTCTCATAGAGCCCTATTTGGATTAGTGACGAGCCGTCTCAAGTAGTGGGGCACAGCTCCCTAAGGTTCTACTATTTTTTGGTTGTATTTTAGAAAAATACAAATAAAATTGATTTTTCCCTTATTTTTGAAAAAATCAAGTAAAAATATAACGAGGATTCAAATGCACTCGTGCCTCTTCCCCGTGGCATCATGTATGCAGAAGGACGCGTGGTCGCACAGCCCCGCAAGAAATTGGGTGAAAATTCGAAGTCACAAATGAGAAGTCCAAAACCCGTGTGCTATAGCCTTGATTTTGGGCCAAAATGATATATTTTTGGGAAAACTAGGGTATTTCGCTGAACGTAACCCTGGCTTTGTCTCGTTAGAGCCCAATTTGATTCGTGACGAGCCGTCTCAAGTAGTGGGGAACAGCTCCTGTAAGGTTCTACTATTTTTGGTGATTTTTTAGAAAAATACTAAGAAAATTGATTTTTCCCTTATTTTTGAAAAAATCAAGTAAAAATCAAACGATTGTCCGAAATGTAATCAGCCGCTTATTCCCGTGGGCATCGTGTACCCAGTACGGACGCGTGTCGCATGGCCTTGCATGAAAGTGAGGTAGTGGCGAGCCGTTTGAGGTAGTGGGGAACAGCTCCTAAGGTTCTACTATTTTTGGTTATTTTTAGAAATATACTAAGAAAATTGATTTTTCCCTTATTTTTGAAAAAATAAAGTAAAAATCAAACGAAGGTTTGAAACAGACCGTGCTTCTTTCTCTCGAAATCGTGTACCCAAGACGGACGCTGCGTCGCATGGCCTTGCATGAAATTGGGTGAAAATTCGAAGCCACTAAAGAGAAGTCCAAAACCCGGCGCTTATAGCCTTGGTTTTGGGCCAAAATGGGATATTTTTGGGAAAACTATGGTATTTCCGTGAACGTAACCCGGTTTGTCTCTGTTAGAGCCCAATTTGATTTGTGACGAGCCGTCTGAAGTAGTGAGGAACAGTTCCCGGAAGGTTCAACTATTTTTTGGTGTTTTTTTAGAAAAAATACCAAGATAATTGATTTTTCCCTTATTTTTTGAAAAAACTCAAGTAAAAATCAAAGGAAGGTTCGATACAGACCCGTGCCTCTTCTTGTGCATCGTGTATGCAGTACGGACGCATGTCGCACGGCCCTGCAAGAAATTGGGTGAAAATTCGGAAGCAACCAAAGAGAAGTCCAAAACCCGTGTGCTATAGCCTTGGGTTTTGGGCCAAAAATAGGATATTTTTGGGAAAAATAGGTTATTTCTGTGAACGTAACCCGGTTTGTCTCTGTTAGAGCCTTAGTTGGATTAGTGACGAGCCGTCTGAAGTAGTGGGGCACATTTCCTGGAGGGTTCTACTATTTTTTTGTGATTTTTTAGAAAAAATACAAACAAAATTAATTTTTCCCTTATTTTTTGAAAAAAATCAAGTAAAAATCAAACGAAGGTTCGAAACAGGCCCGTGCCTCTTCCTGTGGTATCGTGTACCCAGTACACACGCGTGTCGCATGGCCCTGGAAGAAATTGGGTGAAAATTCCGAAGCCACCAAAGATAAGTCCAAAACCCGTGTGCTATAGCCTTGGGTTTTGGGCCAAAAATTTGATATTTTTAGGAAAACTATGGTATTTCTGCGAATGTAACCCGGTTTGTCTCTGTTAGAGCCCTATTTGGATTAGTGACGAGCCGTCTGAAGTAGTGGGGAACAATTCTAGGAAGGTTCTACTATTTTTTGGTGATTTTTTAGAAAAAAATACCAAGAAAATTGATTTTTCCCTTATTTTTTTAAAAAACTCAAGTAAAAATCAAACGAAGGTTCGAAACAGACCCGTGCTTCTTCCTATAGCATCGTGGTACCTCATGACGGACGCGTGTCGCACCGCCTCGCAAGAAATTGGGTGAAAATTCGGAAGCCACCAAAGAGAAGTCCAAAACCCGTGTGCTATAGCCTTGGGTTTTGGGCAAAAAAAAGGGATATTTTTGGGAAAAATAGGGTATTCCTGCGAACGTAACTCGGTTTGTCTCTGTTAGAGCCCTATTTGGATTAGAGACGAGCCGTCTGAAGTAGTGGGGCACAGCTCCTAAGGTTCTACTATTTGTTTGTGATTTTTAGAAAAAAACTAAGAAAATTGATTTTTCCCTTATTTTTAAAAAAATCAAGTAAAAATCAAACGAAGGTTCGAAATGCACTCGTGCTTCTTCCCCGTGGCATCGTGTACCCAAGACGGACGCTGCGCCGCATGGCCTTGCATGAAAGTGAGCGAAAATTGAAGCCACTAAAGAGAAGTCCAAAACCATGCGCTATAGCCTTGGGTTTTGGGCCAAAAATGGGATATTTTTGGGAAAACTATGGTATTTCTGCGAACGTAACCCGATTTGTCTCTGTTAGAGCCCTATTTGGATAAGTGACGAGCCGTCTGAAGTAGTGGGGAACAATTCCAGGAAGGTTCTACTATTTTTTGGTATTTTTTAGAAAAAATACCAAGAAAATTGATTTTTCCCTTATTTTTTGAAAAAACTCAAGTAAAAATCAAAGGAAGGTTCGATACAGACCCGTGCCTCTTCTTGTGCATCGTGTATGCAGTACGGACGCATGTCGCATGGCCCTGGAAGAAATTGGGTGAAAATTCGGAAGCCACCAAAGATAAGTCCAAAACCCGTGTGCTATAGCCTTGGGTTTTGGGCCAAAAATTTGATATTTTTAGGAAAACTATGGTATTTCTGCGAATGTAACCCTGCTTTGTCTCTCGTAGAGCCCTATTTGGATTAAGTGACGAGCCGTCTCAAGTAGTGGGGAACAATTCCAGGAAGGTTCTACTATTTTTTGGTGATTTTTTAGAAAAAAATACCAAGAAAATTGATTTTTCCCTTATTTTTTTAAAAAACTCAAGTAAAAATCAAACGAAGGTTCGAAACAGACCCGTGCTTCTTCCTATAGCATCGTGTACCCTGTACGGACGCTGCGTCGCACCGCCTCGCAAGAAATTGGGTGAAAATTCGAAGCCAACTAAAGAGAAGTCCAAAACCCGTGTGCTATAGCCTTGGGTTTTGGGCAAAAAGTGGATATTTTTGGGAAAAATAGGGTATTGCTGCGAACGTAAGTCGGTTTGTCTCTGTTAGAGCCCTATTTGGATTAGAGACGAGCCGTCTGAAGTAGTGGGGCACAGCTCCTGAAGGTTCTACTATTTGTTTGTGATTTTTTAGAAAAAAAAACCAAGAAAATTGATTTTTCCCTTATTTTTTAAAAAAAATCAAGTAAAAATCAAACGAAGGTTCGAAACAGGCCCGTGCTTCTTCCTGTGGCATCGTGTACCCAAGACGGACGCTGCGCCGCATGGCCTTGCATGAAAGTGGGCGAAAATTTGAAGCCACTAAAGAGAAGTCCAAAACCGCGCGCTATAGCCTTGGTTTTGGGCCAAAATGGGATATTTTTGGGAAAACTATGGTATTTCCGTGAACGTAACCTCGGTTTGTCTCGTTAGAGCCCAATTTGATTCGTGACGAGCCGTCTCAAGTAGTGGGGAACAGCTTCTGGAAGGTTCTACTATTTTTGGTGTTTTTTAGAAAAATACTAAGAAAATTGATTTTTCCCTTATTTTTGAAAAACTCAAGTAAAAATCAAAGGAAGGTTCAAATGCACCTGCGCCTCTTCTTGTGCATCGTGTATGCAGTACGGACGCATGTCGCACGGCCCTGCAAGAAATTGGGTGAAAATTCTGAAGCAACCAAAGAGAAGTCCAAAACCCGTGTGCTATAGCCTTGGGTTTTGGGCCATAAATAGGATATTTTTGGGAAAACTATGGTATTTCTGTGAACGTAACCCGGTTTGTCTCTGTTAGAGCCTTAGTTGGATTAGTGACGAGCCGTCTGAAGTATTGGGGCACATTTCCTGGAGGGTTCTACTATTTTTTTGGTGATTTTTTAGAAAAAATACAAACAAAATTAATTTTTCCCTTATTTTTTGAAAAAAATCAAGTAAAAATCAAACGAAGGCTCAAAACAGACCCGTGCTTCTTCCTGTGGCACCGTCTACCTAGTACGGACGCGTGTCACACGGCCCTACAAGAAATTGGGTGAAAATTCGGAAGACACCAAAGATAAGTCCAAAACCTGTGTGCTATAGCCTTGGATTTTGGGCCAAAAATGGGATATTTTTGGGAAAACTAGAGTATTTCTGCGAACGTAACCCAGTTTGTCCCTGTTAGAGCCGAATTTGATTCGTGACGTGCTGTCTAAAGTAGTGGGGCACAGTTCCCGGAAGATTCTACTACTTTTTGGTATTTTTTAGAAAAAATACCAAGAAAATTGATTTTTCCCTTATTTTTTGAAAAAAATCAAGTAAAAATCAAACGATTGTCCGAAACAGAACAGCGCTTATTCCTGTGGCATCGTGTACCCAGTACGGACGCGTGTCGCACGGCCTTGCAAGAAATTGGGTGAAAATTTCGAAGCCACCAAAGAGAAGTCCAAAACTCGTGTGCTATAGGTTGGGTTTTGGGCCAAAAATGGGATATTTTTGGAAAAACTAGGGTATTTCGCTGAACGTAAACCGGTTTGTCTCGTTAGAGCCCTATTTTGATTAGTGACGAGTCAGTTCAAGTCGCAGGGCACAGCTCCTGAAGGTTCTACTATTTTTTGTGATTTTTAGAAAAATACTAACAAAATTGATTTTTCCCTTATTTTTGAACAAAATCAAGTAAAAATATAACGGAGATTCAAACAGACCTGCGCCTCTTCGTCGTGGCATCGTGTACTCAGTAAGGACGCGTGTAGCATGACCCTGCAAGAAATTAGGTGAAAATTCGGAAGCCACCAAAGAGAAGTCCAAAACCTATGGGCTATAGCCCTGGGTTCGAGGCGTAAAATGGGATATTTTTGGGAAAACTAGAGTATTTCGCTGAACGTAACCCGCTTTGTCTCTCGTAGAGCCCAATTTGATTCGTGATATGCCGTATGAAGTAGTGAGGCACAGTTCCCGGAAGTTTCTACTATTTTTTGGTGATTTTTTAGAAAAAATACCAAGAAAATTGATTTTTCCCTTATTTTATGAAAAAAATCAAGTAAAAATCAAATGAAGGTTTGGAACATACCCGTGCTTCTTCCTCCGCATCGTGTACCCAAGACGGACGCATTTGGCATGGCCTTGCAAGAAATTTGGTGAAAATTCGAAGCCACTGAAGAGAAGTCCAAAACCCGTGTGCTATAACTTGGGTTTGGGGCAAAATGCGATATTTGCGAAAACTAAAGTATTTTTGTGAATGTAACCTGCTTTGTCTCTCGTATAAGTTCAATTTGGATTAGTTACGAGCCGTCTCAAGTAGTAGGGCACAGCTCCTGTATGTTCTACTATTTTTGGTGATTTTTAGAAAAATATTAATAAAATTGATTTTTCCCTTATTTTTGAAAAAATCAAGTAAAAATCAAATGAAGGTTCGAACATGCACCTGCGCTCTCCTCGTGGCATCGTGTATGCAGTACGGATGCGTGTCGCACGGCCCTGCAAGAAATTGGGTGAAAATTCGGAAGCCACCAAAGAGAAGTCCAAAACCCGTGAGCTATAGCCTTGGGTTTTGGGCAAAAAATGGGATATTTTTGGGAAAAATAGGGTATTTATACTAACGTAACCCTGGCTTTGTCTCTCGTAGAGCCCTATTTGGATTAGTGATGAGCCGTCTGACGTAGTGGGGCACAGTTCCCGGAAAGTTCTACTATTTTTTGGTGATTTTATAGAAAAAATACCAAGAAAATTGATTTTTCCCTTATTTTTTGAAAAAAATCAAGTAAAAATCAAAAGAAGGTTCAAAACAGACCTGCGCTTCTTCCTGTGGCATCATTTACCTAGTACGCACGCGTGTCGCATGGCCTTGCATGAAATTGGGTGAAAATTACGAAGCCACCAAAGAGAAGTCCAAAACCCGTGTGCTATAGACTTGGGTTTTGGGCCAAAAATGGGATTTTTTGGGAAAACTATAGTATTTCTGCGAACGTTACCTGATTTATCTCTGTCAGAGCCCTATTTAGATTCGTGACGAGCCGTCTGAAGTAGTGGGGCACAGCTCCTGAAGGTTCTATTATTTTTGGTGATTTTATAGAAAAATACCAACAAAATTTATTTTTCCCCTTATTTTTGAAAAATCAAGTATAAATCAAACGAAGGTTCGACATGCACTCGTGCCTCTTCCCCGTGGCATCGTGATACCTAGTACTGGATGAGTTTGGCATGACCTTACAAGAAATTGGGTGAAAATTCAGAAGCCACCAAAGATAAGTCCAAAACCCGTGTGCAATAGTATGGGTTTTGGGCAAAAAATGGGATATATTTGGGAAAACTACGGTATTTCTACGAATTTAACCCGGTTTGTCTATGGTAGAGCCCTATTTGGATTCGTGACGAGTCAGTCTCGAGGTAGTTAGGGCACAGCTCCGGAAGGTTCTACTATTTTTGGTGATTTTTAGAAAAATGCTAAGAAAATTGATTTTTCCCTTATTTTTGAAAAAATCAAGTAAAAATCAAACGAAGGTTCGAAACAGCACCTGTGCTTCTTCCCTGTGGCATCGTGTACCCAAGACGGATGCGTGTCGCATGGCCTTGCATGAAATTGGGTGAAAATTCGAAGCCACCAAAGAGAAGTCCAATACCCGTAGCGCTTATAGCCTTGGTTTTGGGCCAAAATGGGATATTTTTGGGAAAACTAGGGTATTTCCGCTGAACGTAAACCGGTTTGTCTCTGTAGAGCCTTATTTGGATTAGTGGCGAGCCGTCTCAAGTAGTGGGGCACAGCTCCTGAAGGTTCTACTATTTTTGGTGATTTTATAGAAAAATACTAACAAAATTCATTTTTCCCTTATTTTTGAAAAAATCAAGTAAAAATATAACGAAGATTCGAAATGCACTCTATGACTCTTCCTGTGGCCTTAGGTTTTGGGTAAAAAATGGGATATTTTTGGGAAAACTAGAGTATTTCTGCGAACGTAACCCAGTTTGTCCCTGTTAGAGCCGAATTTGATTCGTGACGTGCTGTCTAAAGTAGTGGGGCACAGTTCCCGGAAGATTCTACTACTTTTTGGTATTTTTTAGAAAAAATACCAAGAAAATTGATTTTTCCCTTATTTTTTGAAAAAAATCAAGTAAAAATCAAACGAAGGCTCAAAACAGACCCGTGCTTCTTCCTGTGGCACCGTCTACCTAGTACGGACGCGTGTCACACGGCCCTACAAGAAATTGGGTGAAAATTCGGAAGACACCAAAGATAAGTCCAAAACCTGTGTGCTATAGCCTTGGATTTTGGGCCAAAAATGGGATTTTTTGGGAAAACTAGGGTATTTCTGCGAACGTAACCCGGTTTTTCTATGTTAGAGCCCTATTTGGATTCGTGACGAGCCGTCTAAGGTAGTTGGGGCACAGTTCCGGGAAGGTTCTACTATTTTTTGGTGATTTTTAGAAAAATGCTAACAAAATTGATTTTTCCCTTGTTTTTGAAAAAATCAAGTAAAAATCAAACGAAGGTTCGAAACAGACCCCTGCTTCTTCCTATGGCGTCGTGTACCCAGTACGGATGCGTGTCGCATGGCCTTGCAAGAAAGTGGGTGAAAATTCTGAAGCCACCAAAGAGAAGTCCAAAACCCGTGTGCTATAGCTTGGGTTTTAGGCCAAAAATGGGATTTTTTGGAAAAACTAGGGTATTTCTGCGAACGTAAACCGGTTTCTCTCTGTTAGAACCCTATTTTGATTAGTGACGAGCCGTCTGAAGCTATGGGGCACAGTTCCCGGAAGGTTCTACTATTTTTTGGTGATTTTTTAGAAAAAATACCAAAAAAATTGATTTTTCCCTTATTTTTTAACAAAATATCAAGTAAAAATATAACGAAGATTCGAAACAGACCCGCGCCTCTTCCTGTGGCATTGTGTACGTAGTAAGGATGCGAGTCGCACGGCCCTGCAAGAAATTGGGTGAAAATTCGGAAGCCACCAAAGAGAAGTCCAAAACACGTGTGCTATAGCCTTGGGTTTTGGGCAAAAAATGGGATATTTTTGGGAAAACTAGGGTATTTCTGCGAACGTAAACCGGTTTGTCTCTGTTAGAGCCCATTATGATTCGTGACGAGCGGTCTGAAGTAGTGGGGCACAGTTCTTGGAAGGTTCTACTACTTTTGGTGACTTTTTAGAAAAATACTAATCAAAATTGATTTTTCCCTTATTTTTGAAAAAATCAAGTAAAAATCAAACGAAGGTTCGAAATGCACCCGTGCTTCTACCGTGGCATCGTGGTACCCAAGACGGACGCTGCGTCGCATGGCCTTGCATGAAAATTGGTGAAAATTCGAAGCCACTAAAGAGAAGTCCAAAACCCGTGCGCTTATATCCTTGGGTTTTGGGCAAAAATGGTATATTTTTGGGAAAACTAGAGTATTTCATGAAGCGTGAACCCTGCTTGTCTCTCGTTAGAGCCCATTATGATTCTTGACGAGTCGTCTCAAGTGTTGGGGCACATTTCTTGGAAGTTTCTACTATTTTTGTTGATTTTTTAAAAAAATACCAAGAAAATCGATTTTTACCTGATTTTTTGAAAAAAATCAAGGAAAAATCAAACGAAGGTTCGAAACAGACTCGTGCTTCTTCCTATGCTATCGTGTACCCAGTACGGAACGCATTTGGCACGGCCTTGTAAGAAATTGTGTGAAAATTCAGAAGCCACCAAAGAGAAGTCCAAAAGCCGTGCGCTATAGCCTTGGGTTTTGGGCAAAAAATGGGATATTTTTGGAAAAACTAGAGTATTTCTACTGAATCGAACTCGGTTTGTCTCTGTTAGAGCCAATTAGATTCGTGACGAGACGTCTGAAGTAGTAGGGCACAGTTCCCGCAAGGTTCTACTATTTTTTGGTGATTTTTGAGGAAAAATACCAAGAAAATTGCTTTTTCCCTTATTTTTTGAAAAAAATCAAACGAAGGTTCGAAATAGACCCGTGCTTCTTCCAGTGGCATCATGTACCAAGTACGGACACGTGTCGCACGGCCTTGCATGAAATTGGGTGAAAATTCGGAAGCCACCAAAGAGAAGCCCAAAACCCTTGCGCTATAGCCTTGGGTTTTGGGCCAAAAAACGGATATATTTGGGAAAACTATGGTATTTCTGCGAACGTAACCCTGTTTGTCTTTGTTAGAGCCTAATTTGATTCGTGACGAGCAGTCTGAAGTAGTGGGGAACAGTTCCTAGAAGGTTCTACTATTTCTTGGCGATTTTTAGAAAAATACCAAGAAAATTGATGTTTCCTTTAATTTTTGAAAAAATCAAGTAAAAATCAAAGGAAGGTTTGAAATGCACTCGCGCCTCTTCTTGTGGCATCGTATGCGCAGAACGGACGCTTGTCGCACTGCACCGCAAGAAATTGGGTGAAAATTGCAACCAAAGAGAGGTCCAAAACCCGTGGTGCTATAGCCTTATGCTTTTGGCCAAAAATGGGATATTTTTGGGAAAATAAGAGTATTTCAAATGAACGTAATCCGCTTTGTCTCTCGTTAGAGCCCAATTTGATTCGTGGCGAGCTGTTTGAAGTAGTGGGGCATAGTTCCTGAAGGTTCTATTATTTTTGGTATTTTTAGAAAAATACTAAGAAAATTGATTTTTCCTTATTTTTGAAAAAATCAAGTAAAAATCAAACAAAGGTTTGAAACAGACCTGCGCTTTTTCCTCGTGGCATCGTGGTACCCAAGACGGACGCGTGTCGCACGGCCTTGCATGAAATTGGCTGAAAACTCGGAAGCCACTAAAGAGAAGTCCAAAACCTGTGCGCTATAGCCTTGGGTTTTGGGCAAAAATGAGATATTTTTGTGAAAACTAGGGTATTTCTGCGAACGTAACCCTGTTTGTCTCTGTTAGAGCCCTATTTGGATTAGTGACGAGCCGTCTGAAGTATTGGGGCACAGTTCCCAGAAGGTTCTACTATATATTTGGTGATTTTTTGGAAAAAATACCAAGAAAATTTATTTTTCCCTTATTTTTTGAAAAAAATCAAGTAAAAATCAAACGAAGGTTCGAAACAGGCCCGTGCCTCTTCCTGTGGTATCGTGTACCCAGTACACACGCGTGTCGCATGGCCCTGGAAGAAATTGGGTGAAAATTCTGAAGCCACCAAAGATAAGTCCAAAACCCGTGTGCTATAGCCTTGGGTTTTGGGCCAAAAATTTGATATTTTTGGGAAAAGTACGGTATTTCTGTGAACGTAACCCGGTTTGTCTCTGTTAGAGCCCAATTTGATTCGTGACGAGCCGTCTGAAGTAGTGGGACACAGTTCCTGGAGGGTTCTACTATTTTTTGGTGATTTTTTAGAAAAAATACCAACAACTTTGATTTTTCCCTTATTTTTTGAAAAAAATCAAGTAAAAATATAACGAAGATTCGAAATGCACTCGCGCCTCTTCCTCCGGCATCGTAGTACGCAGTGACGGACGCTGCGTCGCATGGCCCTGCAAGAAATTGGGTGACAATTCCGAAGCCACCAAAGAGAATTCCAAAACCCGTGTGCTATAGCCTTCGGTTTTGGGCCAATAATTTGATATTTTTGGGAAAACTATGGTATTTCTGCGAACGTAACCTGGTTTGTCTCTGTTAGAGCCCAATTTGATTCGTGACGAGACGTCTGAAGTAGTAGGGCACAGTTCCCGGAAGGTTCTACTATTTTTTGGTGATTTTTTAGAAAAAATACAAACAAAATTGATTTTTCCTTGATTTTTTCAAAAAAATCAAGTAAAAATCAAACGAAGGTTCGAAACAGCACTCGTGCTTCTTCCTCCGCATCGTGTACCCAAGATTCACGCTTTTGGCATGGCCTTGTAAGAAATTGGATGAAAATTCGAAGCCACTAAAGAGAAGTGCAAAACCCGTGGTGCTATAGCTTGGTTTTGGGCCAAAATGGGATATTTTTGAGAAAAATAGGGTATTCTCGCTGAAGGTAACCCGGTTTGTCTCTCATAGAGCCCAATTTGGATTAGTGATGAGCCGCTTGAAGTAGTAAGGCAGCTCCCTGAAGGTTCTACTATTTTTGGTGATTTTTGGAAAAATACTAAGGAAATTGATTTTTCCCTTATTTTTGAAAAATATCAAGTAAAAATCAAACGAAAGTTCAAACTGCACCCTTGTTTCTTCTTATGGCATCGTGTACCCAAGACGTAACGAGTTTGGCATGGCCTTGCAAGAAATTGGGTGAAAATTCGAAGCCACTAAAGACAAGTCCAAAACCCGTAGTGCTATAGCTTGGTTTTGGGTCAAAATGTGATATTTTTGAGAAAAATAGGGTATTTCTGCGAACGTAACCCGGCTTCATCTCCGTTAGAGCCCAATTTGGATTAGTGACGAGTCGTCTCAAGTAGTGAGGCACAGCTCACTGAAGGTTCTACTATTTTTGGTGATTTTTAGAAAAATACTAACAAAATTGATTTTTCCCTTATTTTTTGAAAAAACAAGTAAAAATCAAACGAAGGTTCGAAACGACACTGCGGCTTCTTCTGCGGCATCGTGTACCCAAGACAGTACACGTGTCGCACGGTCCTGCAAGAAATTGGGTGAAAATTCGGAAGCCACCAAAAAGAAGTCCAAAACCCGTGTGCTATAGCCTTATGTTTTGGGCCAAAAATTTGATATTTTTGGGAAAACTATGGTATTTATGCGAACGTAACCTGGTTTGTCTCTGTTAGAGCCCAATTTGATTCGGTGACGTCAGTCTCAAGTAGTGAGGCACGCTTTCGAAGGTTCTACTATTTTTGGTGATTTTTTAGAAAAATACTAAGAAAATTGATTTTTCCCTTATTTTTGAAAAATCAAGTAAAATCAAACGAAGGTTCAAAATAGCACCTGCGCTTCTTCCTCCGGCATCGTGATACCCAAGACGGACGCGTGTCGCATGGCCTTGCAAGAAATTGGGTGAAAATTCGAAGCCACCAAAGAGAAGTGCAAAACCCGTGGCTATAGCTATGTTTTGGGCCAAAAATGGGATATTTTTGAGAAAAATAGGGTATTCTCGCGAACGTAACTCTGCTTTGTCTCTCATAGAGCCCTATTTGGATTGGTGACGAGTCGTCTCAAGTAGTGGGCACAGCTCCCTGAAGGTTCTACTATTTTTGGTGATTTTTGAGAAAAATACTAAGAAAATTGATTTTTCCCTTATTTTTGAAAAAATCAAGTAAAAATGAAACGAAGGTTCAAATAGCACCCGTGCTTCTTCCTCCGGCATCGTGGTACCCAAGATCGACACGCGTGTCGCATGGTCCTTGCAAGAAATTGGGTGAAAATTCGAAGCCACCAAAGAGAAGTCCATAACCCATGTGCTATAGCTTATGTTTTGGGCCAAAAATGTGATATTTTTGAGAAAACTATGGTATTTCTGCGAACGTAACCTCGTTTGTCTCTCGTTAGAGCCCTATTTGATTCGTGACGAGTCGCTCGAAGTAGTGGGGCACAGCTCTCTGAAGGTTCTACTATTTTTGGTGATTTTTAGAAAAATACCAAGACAATTGATTTTTCCCTTATTTTTGAAAAAATCAAAACGAAGGTTCGAAATGCAACTCGTGCTTCTTCTCGCGGCATCGTGTACCCAAGATCGATGCGTGTCGCATGGCCTCGCATGAATTTAGGTGAGAATTCGAAGCCACCAAAGAGAAGTCCAAAACCCGTGTGCTATAGCCTTGGTTTTGGGCCAAAAATGGGTATTTTTGGGAAAACTATGGTATTTCGCGAACGTAACCTGGTTTGTCTCGTTAGAGCCCTATTTGGATTAGTGACGAGCCGTCTGAAGTAGTGGGGAACAGTTCCCGGAAGGTTCTACTATTTTTTGGTGATTTTTGAGGAAAAATACCAAGACAATTGATTTTTCCCTTATTTTATGAAAAAAATCAAACGAAAGTTCGAAACAGACCCGTGCTTCTTCCTGTGGCATCGTGTACCCAGTACTGATGCGTGTCGCACGGCCTTGCATGAATTTGGGTGAAAATTCAGAAGCCACCAAAGAGAAGTCCAAAACCCATGGGCTATAGCTTGGGTTTTGGGCCAAAAATGGGATATTTTTGAGAAAATAGGGTATTTCACGAACGTAACCCTGCTTTGTCTCGTTAGAGCCCTATTTGGATTAGTGACGAGTCGCTTGAGGTTAGTGGGCACAGCTTCCTGAAGGTTCTACTATTTTTGGTGATTTTTAGAAAAATACCAAGAAAATTGATTTTTCCTTATTTTTTGAAAATATCAAGTAAAATCAAACAAAAGTTCGAAACAGCACCTTTGTTTCTTCTTATGGCATCGCGTACCCAAGACGAGCGCTGCTTGGCATGGCCTTGCAAGAAATTGGGTGAAAATTCGAAGCAACCAAAGAGAGTGCAAAACCCGGTGCTATAGCTTGGTTTTGGCCAAAATGGGATATTTTTGAGAAAATAGGTATTCTCGCGAACGTAACCCGGCTTGTCTCCGCTAGAGCCCTATTTGATTGGTGACGAGTCGTCCGAGTAGTGAGCACAGCTCCTGAAGGTTCTACTTTTTGGTGATTTTTGGAAAAATACCAACAAAATTGATCTTTCCCTTATTTTATGAAAAAATCAAGTAAAATGAAACGAAGGTTCGACATGCACCGCGCTTCTTTCTCCGAATCGTGTACCCAAGATGCATACACGTGTCGCACGGTCCCGCAAGAAATTGGTGAAAATTGAAGCCACCAAAGAGAAGTCCATAACCCGTGTGCTATAGCCTTATGTTTTGGGCCAAAAATTTGATATTTTTAGAAAACTATGGTATTTCGCGAACGTAACTCGGTTTGTCTCTGCTAGAGCCCTATTTGGATTAGTGACGAGTCGTCAAGTAGCTGGGAACAGCTCCTGAAGGTTCTACTATTTTTGGTGATTTTTGAGGAAAAATACCAAGACAATTGATTTTTCCCTTATTTTATGAAAAATCAACGAAAGTTCGAACAGACCCGCAGTTCTCGCGGGCATCGCGTACCCAAGATCGATGCGCGTCGCACGGCCTCAGCATGACTTGGGTGAAAATTGAAGCCACCAAAGAGAAGTCCAAAGCCCATGGGCTATAGCTTGGTTTCGGTCAAAATGGGATATTTTTGAGAAAATAGGTATCTGCGAACGTAACCCTGCTTGTTCATGTTAGAGCCCTATTTGATTAGTGACGAGTCGTTCGAGGTAGTGGTACAGCTTCCGAAGGTTCTACTATTTTTGGTGATTTTTAGAAAATACCAAGAAAATTGATTTTCCCTTATTTTTGAAAATATCAAGTAAAAATCAAACAAAGTTCGAAACAGCACCTTTGTTTCTTCTATGGCATCGCGGTACCCGAAGACGAGCTGCTTGGCTCTGGCTTACAAGAAATTGGTTGAAAATCGAAGCCACCAAAGAAAAGTCCAAACCCGCGTGCTATAGCTTGGTTTTAGGTCAAAATGGATATTTTTGAGAAAATAGTATCGCGAACATAACCCTATTTGTCTCGTTAGAGCTCTATTTGATTAGTGACTAGTCGTCTCGAAGTAAGCATAGTTCCTGAGTGTTCTACTATTTTTGGTTATTTTTAGAAAAATACCAAAAATTTATTTTCCCTCATTTTTTGAAAATTCAAGCAAAAATCAGTGAATGTTCGAAATGCACCCATGCTCGCTTCGTGGCATCGCGTATGCAAGACGGACGCTTGTCGCGATCAAGCATCGCAAGAAATTGGTGAAAATTGTTACTAAAGAGAAGTTCAAACCTGCAGTGCTATAGCCTTGGTTTTGTGTCAAAATGGATATTTTGGGAAACAACGATTTCGCTGAACGCATCCGGCTTGTCTCGCTAGAGCCCAATTTGATTCTCGACGAGCAGATGAAGTAGTGAGGCACAGCCTCCTGAAGGTTCTACTATTTTTGGTTATTTTTTAGAAAAATACCAAGAAAATTGATTTTTCCCTTATTTTTGAAAAAATGAAGTAAAAATAAAAAAGGTTCGAAATGCACCTGCGTCTGCTCTTGTGGCATCGCAGTATGCAAGACGGACGCTTGTCGCACGGCCCCGTAAGAAATTTACTGAATCATAATGGGCTCTAACAGACAAACCGGGTTACGTCGCAGAAATACTCTAGTTTTCCAAAAAATATCTCATTTTTTGCCCAAAACCCAAGGCTATAGCACACGGGCTTTGGACTTCTCTTTGGTGGCTTTCGAATTTTCACCCAATTTCTTGCAGGGCTGGGCGACACGCGTCCGTACTGCGTACACGAGGCCACAAGAAGAGGCACGGGTCTGTTTCGAATCTTCGTTTGATTTTTACTTGATTTTTTTCAAAAAATAAGGGAAAAATCAATTTTGTTGGTATTTTTTCTAAAAAATCAACAAAAAATAGTAGAACCGTCCCGAACTCGTGGCCCCACTACTCGCACTTCTCGTCACTAATCCAAATAGGGCTCTAACAGAGACAAACCGGTTACGTCACAGAATACCATAGTTTTTCCAAAAATATCCTATTTTGGCCCAAAACCCAAGGCTATAGCGCACTGGTTTTGACTTCTCTTGGTGGCTTTCGAATTTTCACCCAATTTCTTGCAGGTCGTGCGACACGCGTCCGCATCTGCGTACACGATGCCACAAGGAGAGGCACGGGTCCGTTTCAACCTTCGCTTGATTTTTACTTGATTTTTTTCAAAAAATAAGGAAAAATCAATTTTGTTGGTATTTTTCTAAAAATCAACAAAAATAGTAGAACCGTCCGAGAACTGTGGCTCCACTACTTCGCACTGACTCGTCACTAATCCAAATAGGGCTCTAACAGAGACAAACCGGTTTACGCTCAGTAGAATACCATAGTTTTCCCAAAATATCCTATTTTGGCCCAAAACCCAAGCTATAGCACACCGGTTTTGACTTCTCTTTGGTGGCTTCCGAATTTTCACCCAATTTCTTGCAAGGCCGTGCCAAATGCGTCAGACTCGGGTTCACGATGCCGTAGGAAGAAGCACAAGTCTATTTCGAACCTTCGCTTGATTTTTACTTGATTTTTTTGAAAAATAATGGAAAAATCAATTTTCTTGGTATTTTTATAAAAATCACCAAAAATAGTAGAACCTTCCGGAATTGTGCCCCACTACTTCGCACTGGCTCGTCACGAATCATAATGGGCTCTAACAAAGACAAACCAGGTTACGCTCGCAGTAAATACCATAGTTTTCCCAAAAATATCCTATTTTTGCCCAAAACCCAAGGCTATAGCACACGGGTTTTGACTTCTCTTGGTGGCTTTCGAATTTTCACCCAATTTCTTGCGGTGGCTGTGCGACACGCGTCCATACCGGGTACACGATGCCACAAGAAGAAGCACGGGTCTGTTTCGATCCTTCGCTTGATTTTTACTTGATTTTTTCAAAAATAAGGAAAAATCAATTTTCTTGGTATTTTTTCTAAAAATCGCCAAAAATAGTAGAACCTTCCGGAACTGTGGCCCCACTACTTCAGACGTGCTCGTCACTAATCATAATGGGCTCTAACAGAGACAAACCGAGTTACGCTCGCAGAAATACCATAGTTTTCCCAAAATATCCTATGTTTGCCCAAAACCCAAGGCTATAGCGCACTGGGTTTTGACTTCTCTTGGTGGCTTCCGAATTTTCTCCCAATTTCTTGTAGGTCTGTACGACACGCCGTCTGCACTCAGGTACACGATGCCACAGGAAGAAGCACGGGTCTCGTTTCGAACCTTCGCTTGATTTTTACTTGATTTTTTTGAAAAATAAGGAAAAATCAATTTTGTTGGTATTTTTTCTAAAAATCACCAAAAAATAGTAGAACCTTCCGTGAACTCGTGTCTCACTACTTCGCACTGCTCGTCACTAATCCAAATAGGGCTCTAATAGAGACAAACCAGGTTACGCTCATAGAATACCCTATTTTTCCCAAAATATCCCATTTTTGCCCCAAACCCAAGGCTATAGCGACACTGGTTTTGACTTCTCTTGGTGGCTTCCGAATTTTCACCCAATTTCATGCAAGACCGCATGACACGCCTCAGATAGGGTACACGATGCCAGTGAAGAAGCAAGGGTCCTGTTTCAACCTTCGCTTGATTTTTACTTGATTTTTTTGAAAAATAAGGAAAAATCAATTTTGTTGGTATTTTTTCAAAAAATCACCAAAAATAGTAGAACCTTCCGTGAACTGCGGCTCCACTACTTCGCACTTGCTCGTCACTAATCCAAATAGGGCTCTAATAGAGACAAACCGGTTACGCTCACAGAATACCCTATTTTTCCCAAAATATCCCATTTTTGGCCCAAAACCCAAGGCTATAGCGACACTGGATTTTGACTTCTCTTGGTGGCTTCCGAATTTTCACCCAATTTCATGCAAGGCCATACGACACGCCTCGCATACGTGGTACACGATACCACGTGAAGAAGCACGGGTCTGTTTCGAGCCTTCGTTTGATTTTTACTTCATTTTTTCCAAAAAATAAGGGAAAAATCAATTTTCTTGGTATTTTTTTAAAAACTCACGAAAAAATAGTAGAACCTTCCGGGAACTGTGCCCCACTACTTCAGACGCCTCGTCACTAATCAAAATGGGCTCTAACAGAGACAAACCGGGTTACGCTCGCAGAATACTCTAGTTTTCCAAAAATATCTCATTTTTGCCCAAAACCCAAGGCTATAGCACACGGCTTTGGACTTCTTTGGTGGCTTTCGAATTTTCACCCAATTTCTTGTAGGTCATGCGACACGCCGTCCGCATCTGCGTACACGATGCCACAAGAAGAGGCACGTGTCTGCTTTCGAATCTTCGCTTGATTTTTACTTGATTTTTTCAAAAAATAAGGGAAAATCAATTTTGCTTGGTATTTTTCTAAAAATCAACAAAAATAGTAGAACCGTTCCGGAACTGTGGCCCCACTACTTCGTACTTCTCGTCACTAATCCAAGTAGGGCTCTAACAGAGACAAACCGGTTTACGTCACGTAAATACCATAGTTTTCCAAAAATATCCTATTTTGGCCCAAAACCCAAGGCTATAGCACACGGGTTTTGGACTTCTCTTGGTGGCTTTCGAATTTTCACCCAATTTCTTGCAGTGGCTGTGCGACACGCCGTCCGCATCGCGTACACGATGCCACAAGGAAGAGGCACGGGTCTGCTTTGAACCTTCGCTTGATTTTTACTTGATTTTTTCAAAAAATAAGGGAAAAATCAATTTTCTTGGTATTTTTCTAAAAATCAACAAAAATAGTAGAACCGTTCCGAGAACTGTGGCTCCACTACTTCGCATCGACTCGTCACTAATCCAAATAGGGCTCTAACAGAGACAAACCGGTTTACGTCACAGAAATACCATAGTTTTCCCAAAATATCCTATTTTTGGCCCAAAACCCAAGCTATAGCACACCGGTTTTGACTCTCTTTGGTGGCTTCCGAATTTTCACCCAATTTCTTGCAAGGTCGTGCCAAATGCGCTCAGATCGGGTACACGATGCCGCAGGAAGAAGCACGAGTCTATTTCGAACCTTCGCTTGATTTTTACTTGATTTTTTTGAAAAATAATGGAAAATCAATTTTCTTGGTATTTTTTATAAAAATCACCAAAAATAGTAGAACCTTCCGGAATTGTGCCCCACTACTTCGCATCGGTTCGTCACTAATCATAATGGGCTCTAACAGAGACAAACCGAGTTACGCTCGCAGAAATACCATAGTTTTCCCAAAATATCCTATTTTGGCCCAAAACCCAAGGCTATAGCAGCACTGGTTTTGACTTCTTTGGTGGCTTCCGAATTTTCACCCAATTTCTGCAGTGGCTGTGCGACACGCCGTCCATACCGGGTACACGATGCCACAAGAAGAAGCACGGATCTGTTTCGATCCTTCGCTTGATTTTTACTTGATTTTTTCAAAAATAAGGGAAAAATCAATTTTCTTGGTATTTTTTCTAAAAATCACCAAAAATAGTAGAACCTTCCGGAACTCGTGCTCCACTACTCGCACGTGCTCGTCACTAATCATAATGGGCTCTAACAGAGACAAACCGGTTACGCTCGCAGAATACCATAGTTTTCCCAAAATATCCTATTTTTGCCCAAAACCCAAGGCTATAGCACACTGGTTTTGGACTTCTCTTGGTGGCTTCCGAATTTTCACCCAATTTCTTGTAGGTCATGCACGACACGCGTCCGCATCAGGTAACACGATGCCACGTGAAGAAGCACGGGTCTGCTTTCAACCTTCGCTTGATTTTTACTTGATTTTTTCAAAAATAAGGGAAAATCAATTTTGTTGGTATTTTTCTAAAAATCACCAAAAATAGTAGAACCTTCCGGAACTCGTGCCCCACTACTTCGCACTGCTCGTCACTAATCCAAATACGGCTCTAACAGAGACAAACCGGTTACGCTCAGTAAATACCCTATTTTTCCCAAAATATCCTATTTTGGCCCAAAACCCAAGGCTATAGCGACACTGGTTTTGACTTCTCTTGGTGGCTTCCGAATTTTCACCCAATTTCATGCAAGACCGTGCGACACGCCTCAGATAGGGTACACGATGCCACAGTGAAGAAGCACGGGTCTGCTTTCAACCTTCGCTTGATTTTTACTTGATTTTTTTCGAAAAATAAGGGAAAATCAATTTTGTTGGTATTTTTCTCAAAAATCACCAAAAATAGTAGAACCTTCCGGAACTGTGCCCCACTACTTCGACGGCTCGTCACTAATCCAAATAGGGCTCTAATAGAGACAAACCGGTTACGCTCGCAGTAAATACCCTATTTTTCCCAAAATATCCTATTTTTGGCCCAAAACCCAAGGCTATAGCACACTGGATTTTGACTTCTTTGGTGGCTTCCGAATTTTCACCCAATTTCATGTAAGGCCATACGACACGCCTCCGCATCGGGTACACGATACCACAGTGAAGAAGCACGGGTCTGCTTTCGAACCTTCGCTTGATTTTTACTTGATTTTTTTCAAAAATAAGGGAAAATCAATTTTCTTGGTATTTTTCTAAAAACTCACCAAAAATAGTAGAACCTTCCGGAACTCGTGGCTCCACTACTTCAGACGCCTCGTCACTAATCCAAATAGGGCTCTAACAGAGACAAACCGGGTTACGCTCAGTAGAATACTCTAGTTTTCCAAAAATATCTCATTTTTGGCCCAAAACCCAAGGCTATAGCACACGGTTTTGACTCTCTTTGGTGGCTTCCGAATTTTCACCCAATTTCTTGCAGGTCATGCGACACGCGTCTGCATCTGCGTACACGATGCCACAAGAAGAGGCACGTGTCTGTTTCGAATCTTCGCTTGATTTTTACTTGATTTTTTCAAAAAATAAGGGAAAATCAATTTTGTTGGTATTTTTCTAAAAATCAACAAAAATAGTAGAACCGTCCCGAACTGTGGCCCCACTACTTCGTACTGCTCGTCACTAATCCAAATAGGGCTCTAACAGACAAACCGGTTACGCTCAGTAGAATACCATAGTTTTCCCAAAATATCCTATTTTGGCCCAAAACCCAAGGCTATAGCGCACCGGTTTTGGACTTCTTTGGTGGCTTTCGAATTTTCACCCAATTTCTTGCGAGGCTGTGCGACACGCCGTCCGCATCGCGTACACGATGCCACAAGAAGAGGCACGGGTCTGCTTTCAACCTTCGCTTGATTTTTACTTGATTTTTTCAAAAAATAAGGAAAAATCAATTTTCTTGGTATTTTTCTAAAAATCAACAAAAATAGTAGAACCGTCCGAGAACTCGTGGTCCCACTACTTCGCACGACTCGTCACTAATCCAAATAGGGCTCTAACAGAGACAAACCGGTTTACGCTCGCAGAATACCATAGTTTTCCCAAAATATCCTATTTTTGGCCCAAAACCCAAGCTATAGCACACGGGTTTTGACTTCTTTGGTGGCTTCCGAATTTTCACCCAATTTCTTGCAAGGCCGTGCACAATGCGTCTCAGACTGGGTACACGATGCCGTAGGAAGAAGCACAAGTCTATTTCGAACCTTCGCTTGATTTTTACTTGATTTTTTTGAAAAATAATGGAAAAATCAATTTTCTTGGTATTTTTTATAAAAATCACCAAAAATAGTAGAACCTTCCGGAATTGTGCCCCACTACTTCGACGTGCTCGTCACGAATCATAATGGGCTCTAACAGAGGCAAACCGGTTACGCTCAGTAAATACCATAGTTTTCCCAAAATATCCTATTTTTGCCCAAAACCCAAGGCTATAGCGCACGGGTTTTGACTTCTTTGGTGGCTTCCGAATTTTCACCCAATTTCTTGTAGGTCATGCGACACGCCGTCCATACCGGGTACACGATGCCACAAGAAGAAGCACGGATCTGTTTCGATCCTTCGCTTGATTTTTTACTTGATTTTTTCAAAAATAAGGGAAAAATCAATTTTCTTGGTATTTTTTCTAAAAATCACCAAAAATAGTAGAACCTTCCGGAACTGTGGCCCCACTACTTCGCACTGGCTCGTCACTGAATCATAATGGGCTCTAACAGAGACAAACCGGTTACGTTCGCAGAAATACCCTAGTTTTCCCAAAAATATCCTATTTTTGCCCAAAACCCAAGGCTATAGCACACGGGTTTTGGACTTCTTTGGTGGCTTCCGAATTTTCACCCAATTTCTTGTAGGTCTATGCGACACGCCGTCCGCACTCAGGTAAACGATGCCACAGTGAAGAAGCACTGGTCTGTTTCGAACCTTCGCTTGATTTTTACTTGATTTTTTTCAAAAATAAGGAAAAATCAATTTTGTTGGTATTTTTCTAAAAATCACCAAAAATAGTAGAACCTTCCGGAACTCAGTGCCCCACTACTTCGCATGGCTCGTCACTAATCCAAATAGGGCTCTAACAGAGACAAACCGAGTTACGCTCATAGAATACTCTAGTTTTCCCAAAATATCCTGATTTTTGGCCCAAAACCCAAGGCTATAGCACACGGGTTTTGACTCTCTTTGGTGGCTTCCGAATTTTCACCCAATTTCTTGCAAGGCCATGCGACACGCCTCCGATACGGGTACACGATGCCACAGTGAAGAAGCACGGGTCTGCTTTCAACCTTCGCTTGATTTTTACTTGATTTTTTTCAAAAATAAGGAAAAATCAATTTTGTTGGTATTTTTTCTAAAAATCACCAAAAATAGTAGAACCTTCCGGAACTGTGCCCCACTACTTCGCATCTGCTCATCACTAATCCAAATAGGGCTCTAATAGAGACAAACCGGTTACGCTCAGTAGAATACCCTATTTTTCCCAAAATATCCCATTTTTGCCCAAAACCCAAGGCTATAGCACACTGGTTTTGACTTCTCTTGGTGGCTTCCAAATTTTCACCCAATTTCATGCAAGGCCATGCGACACGCCTCCGTGATCGTGGTACACGATGCCACAGGAAGAAGCACGTGTCTGTTTCGAACCTTCGTTTGATTTTTACTTGATTTTTTTCAAAAAATAATGGAAAAATCAATTTTCTTGGTATTTTTTAAAAAATCACCAAAAAATAGTAGAACCTTCCGGAACTCGTGCCCCACTACTTCGTATCGCCTCGTCACGTAATCAAATTGGGCTCTAACATAGACAAACCTGATTACGCTCACAGAACTACCCTAGTTTTCCCAAAATATCCTATTTTTGCCCAAAACCCAAGGCTATAGCACACGGGTTTTGGACTTCTCTTTGGTGGCTTCCGAATTTTCACCCAATTTCTTGTAGGGCCGTGCGACTCATGTCCGCATCTGCGTACACGATGCCACAAGAAGAGGCACTGGTCTGCTTTCAATCTTCGCTTATATTTTTACTTGATTTTTTCAAAAATAATGGAAAAATCAATTTTCTTGGTATTTTTTCTAAAAATCACCAAAAATAGTAGAACCTTCCGGAACTGCGGCTCCACTACTTCAGACGGCTCGTCACGTAATCATAATGGGCTCTAACAGAGACAAACCGAGTTACGCTCGCAGAAATACCCTAGTTTTCCCAAAATATCCTATTTTGCCCAAAACCCAAGGCTATAGCACACGGGTTTTGGACTTCTTTGGTGGCTTCCGAATTTTCACCCAATTTCTTGCAAGGCCATGCAAACGCGTCCGTGATCGGGTACACGATGCCACAGGAAGAAGCACTAGTCTGTTTCAACCTTCGCTTGATTTTTACTTGATTTTTTCAAAAATAAGGAAAAATCAATTTTCTTGGTATTTTTCTAAAAATCACCAAAAATAGTAGAACCTTCCGGAACTCGTGCCCCACTACTTCGCATCTGCTCGTCACTAATCCAAATATGGCTCTAACAGAGACAAACCAGGTTACGCTCGCAGAAATACCCTATTTTTCCCAAAATATCCTATTGGCCCAAAACCCAAGGCTATAGCACACGGGTTTTGGACTTCTTTGGTGGCTTCCGAATTTTCACCCAATTTCTTGCAAGGTCTGCACGACACGCGTCCGCATCTGGGTACACGATGCCACGTGAAGAAGCACGGGTCTGCTTTCGAACCTTCGCTTGATTTTTACTTGATTTTTTCAAAAAATAAGGAAAAATCAATTTTGTTGGTATTTTTCTAAAAATCACCAAAAATAGTAGAACCTTCCGGAACTCGTGCTCCACTACTTCGTACGGCTCGTCACTAATCCAAATACGGCTCTAACAGAGACAAACCAGGTTACGCTCAGAAATATCCTATTTTTCCCAAAATATCCCATTTTTGGCCCAAAACCCAAGGCTATAGCACACGGGTTTTGACTTCTCTTGGTGGCTTCCGAATTTTCACCCAATTTCATGCAAGACCGTACGACACGCCTCCAGATAGGGTACACGATGCCACAGTGAAGAAGCAAGGGTCCTGTTTCGAACCTTCGCTTGATTTTTACTTGATTTTTTCGAAAAATAAGGAAAAATCAATTTTGTTGGTATTTTTTCTAAAAATCACCAAAAATAGTAGAACCTTCCGGAACTCAGTGCTCCACTACTTCGCATCGGCTTGTCACTAATCCAAATAGGGCTCTAATAGAGACAAACCGGGTTACGCTCATAGAAATACCCTATTTTTCCCAAAAATATCCCATTTTTGCCCCAAACCCAAGGCTATAGCACACGGATTTTGACTTCTCTTGGTGGCTTCCGAATTTTCACCCAATTTCATGCAAGGCCATACGACACGCCTCCGCATCAGGTACACGATGCCACAGGAAGAAGCACGGGTCTTGTTTCGAACCTTCGTTTGATTTTTACTTAATTTTTTTCAAAAATAAGGGAAAAATCAATTTTCTTGGTATTTTTTTAAAAACTCACCAAAAAATAGTAGAACCTTCCGGGAACTGTGCCCCACTACTTCAGACGTCTCGTCACGAATCAAATTGGGCTCTAACATAGACAAACCTGGTTACGCTCGCTAAAATACCCTATTTTTCCCAAAATATCCGATTTTGGCCCAAAACCCAAGGCTATAAGCACACTGGTTTTGACTTCTTTGGTGGCTTCCGAATTTTCACCCAATTTCTTGTAGGTCATGCGACACATGTCCAGATCGCATGTACACGATGCCACAGGAAGAGGCACCGGTCCTGTTTCGAATCTTCATTATATTTTTACTTTATTTTTTCAAAAAATAAGGAAAAATCAATTTTGTTGGTATTTTTCTAATAAATCACCAAAAATAGTAGAACCTTCCGGAACTCGTGCCCCACTACTTCGTACGGCTCGTCACTAATCCAAATACGGCTCTAACAGAGACAAACCGGTTACGCTCGTAGAAATACCCTAGTTTTCCCAAAATATCCTATTTTGGCCCAAAACCCAAGGCTATAGCACACGGGTTTTGACTTCTCTTGGTGGCTTCCGAATTTTCACCCAATTTCTTGTAGGTCTGTACGACACGCGTCCGCATCTGGGTACACGATGCCACAGTGAAGAAGCACGGTCTGTTTCGAACCTTCGCTTGATTTTTACTTGATTTTTTTCAAAAATAAGGGAAAATCAATTTTCTTGGTATTTTTCTAAAAATCACCAAAAATAGTAGAACCTTCCGGAACTGTGCCCCACTACTTCGTACGTGCTCGTCACTAATCCAAATACGGCTCTAACAGAGACAAACCGAGTTACGCTCACAGAAATACCCTAGTTTTCCCAAAATATCCTATTTTGGCCCAAAACCCAAGGCTATAGCACACGGGTTTTGACTTCTCTTGGTGGCTTCCGAATTTTCACCCAATTTCATGCAAGACCATGCGACACGCCTCCAGATACGGTACACGATGCCACGTGAAGAAGCACGGGTCTGCTTTCAACCTTCGCTTGATTTTTACTTGATTTTTTCGAAAAATAAGGAAAAATCAATTTTGTTGGTATTTTTTCTAAAAATCACCAAAAATAGTAGAACCTTCCGTGAACTCAGTGCCCCACTACTTCAGACGGCTCGTCACTAATCCAAATAGGGCTCTAATAGAGACAAACCGGGTTACGTTCGCAGAAATACCCTATTTTTCCCAAAAATATCCCATTTTTGCCCCAAATCCCAAGGCTATAGCAGCATCTGGATTTTGACTTCTTTGGTGGCTTCCGAATTTTCACCCAATTTCATGCAAGGCCATACGACACGCCTCCGCATCGGGTACACGATGCCACAGTGAAGAAGCACTGGTCTGTTTCGAACCTTCGCTTGATTTTTACTTCATTTTTTTCAAAAATAAGGGAAAATCAATTTTCTTGGTATTTTTCTAAAAACTCACCAAAAAATAGTAGAACCTTCCGGAACTCGTGCCCCACTAGTTCGGACGCCTCGTCACTGAATCAAATTGGGCTCTAACATAGACAAACCTGGTTACGCTCAGCAAAATACCCTATTTTTCCCAAAAATATCATGATTTTGCCCAAAACCCAAGGCTATAGCACACCGGTTTTGGACTTCTCTTGGTGGCTTCCGAATTTTCACCCAATTTCTTGTAGGTCGTAGCGACTCATGTCCAGCATCAGGTACACGATGCCACGAGAAGAGGCACGGTCCTGTTTCGAATCTTCATTATATTTTTACTTTATTTTTTCAAAAAATAAGGAAAAATCAATTTTGTTGGTATTTTTCTAATAAATCACCAAAAATAGTAGAACCTTCCGGAACTCGTGCCCCACTACTTCGCATCGGCTCGTCACTAATCCAAATAGGCTCTAACAGAGACAAACCGAGTTACGCTCATAGAAATACCCTAGTTTTCCCAAAATATCCTATTTTGGCCCAAAACCCAAGGCTATAGCACACGGGTTTTGACTCTCTTTGGTGGCTTCCGAATTTTCACCCAATTTCTTGTAGGTCATGCACGACACGCGTCCGCATCTGGGTACACGATGCCACAGTGAAGAAGCACGGTCCTGTTTCGAACCTTCGTTAGATTTTTACTTGATTTTTTTAAAAAATAAGGAAAAATCAATTTTGTTGGTATTTTTCTAAAAATCACCAAAAAATAGTAGAACCTTCCGGAACTCGTGCCCCACTACTTCGTGACGGCTCGTCACTAATCCATAATGGGCTCTAACAGAGACAAACCGGGTTACGCTCAGAGAAATACCCTAGTTTTCCCAAAATATCCTATTTTGGCCCAAAACCCAAGGCTATAGCACACGGGTTTTGACTTCTCTTGGTGGCTTCCGAATTTTCACCCAATTTCATGCAAGACCATGCGACACGCCTCAGATAGGGTACACGATGCCACGTGAAGAAGCACGGGTCTGCTTTCGAACCTTCGCTTGATTTTTACTTGATTTTTTTGAAAAATAAGGAAAAATCAATTTTGTTGGTATTTTTTCAAAAAATCACCAAAAATAGTAGAACCTTCCGTGAACTCGTGCCCCACTACTTCGTACGTCTCGTCACTAATCCAAATGGGCTCTAACAGAGACAAACCGGGTTACGCTCATAGAAATACCCTATTTTTCCCAAAATATCCCATTTTTGCCCAAAACCCAAGGCTATAGCACACTGGATTTTGACTTCTCTTGGTGGCTTCCGAATTTTCACCCAATTTCATGCAAGGCCATGCGACACGCATCCGCATCGTAGGTACACGATGCCACGTGAAGAAGCACGGGTCCTGCTTTGAACCTTCGCTTGATTTTTACTTCATTTTTTTCAAAAATAATGGAAAAATCAATTTTCTTGGTATTTTTCTAAAAATCAACAAAAAATAGTAGAACCTTCCGGAACTCAGTGCTCCACTACTTCGTGACGCCTCGTCACGAATCAAATTGGGCTCTAACATAGACAAACCGGTTACGCTCACAGAATACCCTATTTTTCCCAAAATATCAGATGTTTGCCCAAAACCCAAGGCTATAGCACACGGTTTTGGACTTCTCTTGGTGGCTTCCGAATTTTCACCCAATTTCTTGTAGGCCATGCGACACGTGTCCAGATCACGTGTACACGATGCCACAAGAAGAGGCACGGGTCTCGTTTCGAACCTTCATTATGATTTTTACTTGATTTTTTCAAAAAATAAGGGAAAAATCAATTTTCTTGGTATTTTTCTAATAAATCACCAAAAATAGTAGAACCTTCCGGAACTCGTGGCCTCACTACTTCGTGACGCCTCGTCACTGAATCAAATTAGGCTCTAACAGAGACAAACTGGTTTACGCTAGCAGTAAATACCCTAGTTTTCTAAAAATATCCTATTTTTGCCCAAACCCAAGCTATAGCACACGGGTTTTGGACTTCTCTTGGTGGCTTACGAATTTTCACCCAATTTCTTACAAGGTCATGACTAAATGCATCCGCATTTAGGTACACGATGCCGTAGGAAGAAGCACCGGTCTGCTTTCAATCTTCATTATATTTTTACTTTATTTTTTCAAAAATAAGGAAAAATCAATTTTGTTGGTATTTTTTCTAAAAATCACCAAAAATAGTAGAACCTTCCGGAACTCAGTGCCCCACTACTTCGCATCGGCTCGTCACGTAATATAATGGGCTCTAACAGAGACAAACCAGGTTACGCTCAGCAGAAATACCATAGTTTTCCCAAAAATATCCTATTTTTAGCCCAAACCCAAGGCTATAGCACACGGGTTTTGGACTCTCTTTGGTGGCTTCCGAATTTTCACCCAATTTCTTGCAAGGCCATGCGACACGCGTCCGCATCATGCAGTACACGATGCCGCAGTGAAGAGGCACGGTCCGTTTCAATCTTCATTATATTTTCACTTTATTTTTTTGAAAAATAAGGGAAAAGTCAATTTTGTTGGTATTTTTCTAAAAATCAACAAAAATAGTAGAACCGTCCGGAACTCGTGCCCCACTACTTCGCACGTGCTCGTCACTGAATATAATGGGCTCTAACAGAGACAAACCAGGTTACGTTTGCAGAAATACTATAGTTTTCCCAAAAATATCCAATTTTTAGCCCAAAACCCAAGGCTATAGCACACGGGTTTTGACTTCTCTTGGTGGCTTCCGAATTTTCACCCAATTTCATGCAGGCCATGCGACACGCGTCCGCATCGCATACACGATGCCACGTGAAGAGGCACCGGTCCTGTTTCGAATCTTCATTATATTTTCACTTTATTTTTTTGAAAAATAAGGAAAAATCAATTTTGTTGGTATTTTTTCTAAAAATCACCAAAAATAGTAGAACCTTCCGGGAACTGTGGCCTCACTACTTCGCACTGCTCGTCACTTAATATAATGGGCTCTAACAGAGACAAACCGAGTTACGCTCACAGAAATACCATAGTTTTCCCAAAAATATCCTATTTTAGCCCAAAACCCAAGGCTATAGCACACTGGTTTTGACTTCTTTGGTGGCTTCCGAATTTTCACCCAATTTCTTACAAGGCCATGCGACACGCCGTCCAGATCGTGGTACACGATGCCACAGTGAAGAGGCACGGGTCCTGTTTCGAACCTTCATTATATTTTCACTTGATTTTTTCAAAAAATATGGAAAAATCAATTTTGTTGGTATTTTTCTAAAAATCAACAAAAAATAGTAGAACCTTCCGGAACTGTGGCCCCACTACTTCGCATCGCCTCGTCACTAATCATAATTGGGCTCTAACAGAGACAAACCGGGTTACGCTCGCAGAATACCATAGTTTTCCCAAAATATCCTATTTTAGCCCAAAACCCAAGGCTATAGCACACGGGTTTTGACTTCTCTTGGTGGCTTCCGAATTTTCACCCAATTTCTTGCAGTGCCATGCGACACGCCGTCCGCATCGCGGTACACGATGCCACAGTGAAGAAGCACTGGTCTGCTTTCGAATCTTCATTGATATTTTCACTTGATTTTTTCGAAAAATAAGGAAAAATCAATTTTGTTGGTATTTTTCTAAAAATCACCAAAAATAGTAGAACCTTCCCGAACTCGTGCCCCACTACTTCGTACGCCTCGTCACTGAATCATAATGGGCTCTAACAGAGACAAACCGGTTACGCTCGCAGAATACCATAGTTTTCCCAAAATATCCTATTTTTGGCCCAAACCCAAGGCTATAGCACACGGGTTTTGACTTCTCTTTGGTGGCTTCCGAATTTTCACCCAATTTCTTGCAAGGTCATGGCGACACGCATCCGCATCGGGTACACGATGCCACAGTGAAGAGGCACGGTCCTGTTTCAAACCTTCGTTTGATTTTTACTTGATTTTTTCAAAAAATAAGGAAAAATCAATTTTCTTGGTATTTTTTCTAAAAATAACAAAAAATAGTAGAACCTTCCGGAACTCGTGCTCCACTACATCGTACGCCTCGTCACTAATCAAATTGGGCTCTAACATAGACAAACCGAAGTTACGCTCATAGAAATACCCTAGTTTTCCCAAAATATCCTATTTTTTAGCCCAAAACCCAAGGCTATAGCACACGGGTTTTGACTTCTCTTGGTGGCTTCCGAATTTTCACCCAATTTCTTGCAGGCCATGCGACACGCGTCCGCGATCGGGTACACGATGCCACAGTGAAGAGGCACGTGTCTGCTTTCAACCTTCGTTTGATTTTTACTTGATTTTTTCAAAAAATAAGGAAAAATCAATTTTCTTGGTATTTTTCTAAAAATCACCAAAAATAGTAGAACCTTCCGGAACTCGTGCCCCACTACATCGCACTGCTCGTCACGTAATCATAATGGGCTCTAACAGAGACAAACCGGTTACGCTCGCAGAATACTCATAGTTTTCCCAAAAATATCCTATTTTGGCCCAAAACCCAAGGCTATAGCACACGGGTTTTGGACTTCTCTTGGTGGCTTCCGAATTTTCACCCAATTTCTTGTAGGCCATGCGACACGCGTCCAGATCGGGTACACGATGCCACAGGAAGAGGCACGGGTCCTGTTTCAACCTTCGCTTGATTTTTACTTGATTTTTTCAAAAATAAGGAAAAATCAATTTTCTTGGTATTTTTCTAATAAATAACCAAAAATAGTAGAACCTTCCGTGAACTGTGGCCCCACTACATCGTACGCCTCGTCACTAATCAAATTGGGCTCTAACATAGACAAACCGGGTTACGCTCACAGAAATACCCTAGTTTTCCCAAAATATCCCATTTTTGCCCAAAACCCAAGGCTATAGCACACTGGATTTGGACTTCTCTTGGTGGCTTCCGAATTTTCACCCAATTTCTTGCATGGCCATGCAACACGCGTCCGCATCGTGTACACGATGCCACAGTGAAGAGGCATCGGTCTGCTTTCAAACCTTCGCTTGATTTTTACTTGATTTTTTTCAAAAAATAAGGAAAAATCAATTTTCTTGGTATTTTTTCTAAAAATCACCAAAAATAGTAGAACCTTCCGGAACTCAGTGCCCCACTACATCGTATCGCCTCGTCACTAATCAAATTGGGCTCTAACGAGACAAACCAGGTTACGCTCGCAGAAATACCATAGTTTTCCCAAAATATCCTATTTTGGCCCAAAACCCAAGGCTATAGCACACGGGTTTTGACTTTCTTTAGTGGCTTTTGAATTTTCACCCAATTTCATACAGGCTATGCGACACGCATCCGCATAACAGTACACGATGCCACAGTGAAGAGGCACGGGTCTGTTTCAAACCTTCGTTTGATTTTTACTTGATTTTTTCCAAAAAATAAGGGAAAAATCACTTTGGTGGTTTCCAAATTTTCACCCAATTTGATGGAAGGCCATGCGACACGCGGTCCGCATCGGGTACACGATGCCGTAGGAAGAAGCACTGGTCCTGTTTCGAACCTTCGTTTGATTTTTACTTGATTTTTTTAAAAAATAAGGGAAAATCAATTTTCTTGGTATTTTTTCTAAAAAATCACCAAAAAATAGTAGAACCTTCCGGGAACTTTGCCCCACTACTTCAGACGGCTCGTCATGAATCCAAATAGGGCTCTGACAGAGACAAACCGGGTTACGCTCAGTAGAATACTCTAGTTTTCCTAAAAATATCCTATTTTTGGCCCAAAACGTAAGGCTATAGCAAACGGGTTTTGGCATTCTCTTGGGTGGCTTCCGAATTTTCAACCGATTTCTTGCAAGGCCATGCCAAACGCGTCCGTACTAGGTACACGATGCCACAGGAAGAAGCACGGGTCTGTTTCGAACCTTCGTTTGATTTTTACTTGATTTTTTCAAAAATAAGGGAAAATCAATTTTCTTGGTATTTTTCTAAAAATCACAAAAAATAGTAGAACCTTCCGGAACTCGTGCCCACTACTTCGTACGCCTCTTCACGAATCAAATTGGGCTCTAGCAGAGACAAACCAAGTTACGCTCGCAGAATACTATAGTTTTCCCAAAATATCCATTTTTGGCCCAAAACCCAAGGCTATAGCACACGGGTTTTGGACTTTCTTTGGTGGCTTACAAATTTTCGCCCAATTTGATGGAAGGCCATGTGACATGCGTCCAGACTCGGGTACACGATGCCGCAGGAAGAAGCACGGGTCTGCTTTCGAACCTTCGCTTGATTTTTACTTGATTTTTTCAAAAATAAGGAAAAATCAATTTTCTTGGTATTTTTCTAAGAAATCACCAAAAATAGTAGAACCTTCCGGAACTTTGCCCCACTACTTCGTATCTGCTCGTCACTAAATCCAAATAGGGCTCTAACAGAGACAAACCGAGTTACGTTCAGAGAAATACCCTAGTTTTCCCAAAAATATCCCATTTTTGGCCCAAAAACCAAGCTATAGCACACGGGTTTTGGACTTCTCTTGGGTGGCTTCCGAATTTTCACCCAATTTCTTGCAAGGCCGTGCCAAACGCTGTCTGCATCGTGTACACAATGCCGTAGGAAGAAGCACGGGTCTGTTTCGAACCTTTGTTTTATTTTTACTTGAGTTTTTCAAAAATAAGGAAAAATCAATTTTCTTGCAATTTTTCTAAAAATCACCAAAAATAGTAGAACCTTCCGGGAACAAGGCCCCACTACTTCGATGACAGACATCACTTAATCAAATTGGGCTCTAACAGAGACAAACTAGGTTACGCTCGCAGATATACTCTAGTTTTCCCAAAATATCCCATTTTTGCCTAAAACCCAAGGCTATAGCACACGCTGCTTTGGACTTCTCTTGGTGGCTTCCAAATTTCACCTAATCTCTTGCATGGCCGTACGACACGCTGTCCGCATCGCATACACGATGCAACGTGAAGAGGCACTCGGTCTGTTTCAACCTTCGCTTGGTTTTTACTTGATTTTTTCAAAAATAAGGAAAAATCAATTTTCTTGGCATTTTTTCTAAAAATCACCAATAAATAGTAGACCCTTCCGGAACTGTGCCTCACTACTTCGTACTGCTCGTCACTAATCCAAATAGGGCTCTAACAGAGACAAACCGGGTTAAGTTCACGTAAATACCCTATTTTTCCAAAAATATCCTGATTTTGGCCCAAAACCCAAGCTATAGCACACCGGTTTTGACTTATCTTTGGTGGCTTCCGAATTTTCACCCAATTTCTTACAAGGCCATGCCAAACGCTGTCCGTGACTGGGTACATGATGCCGGAGGAAGAAGCACCGGTCTGCTTTCGAACCTTTGTTTTATTTTTACTTGAGTTTTTTCAAAAATAAGGAAAAATCAATTTTCTTGGTATTTTTCTAAAAATCAGAAAAATAGTAGAACCTTCCGGAACTGCAGGCTCCACTACTTCGACGCCTCGTCACTGAATCAAATTGGGCTCCTACAGAGACAAACCAAGTTACGCTCATAGAATACCGTAGTTTTCCCAAAAATATCAAATTTTGGCCCAAAACACAAGGCTATAGCGCACTGGTTTTGGACTTCTCTTTGGTGGCTTCCAAATTATCACCCAATTTGATGCAAGCACATGTTACACGCCGTCCGCATCGGGTACACGACTGACTACGTGTAGAAGCACGAGTCTGCTTTCGAACCTTCGCTTGATTTTTACTTGATTTTTTCAAAAAATAAGGAAAAATCAATTTTCTTGGTATTTTTCTAAAAATCACCAAAAATAGTAGAAACTTCCGTGAACTCGTGCTCACTACTTCGTACGGCTCGTCACGAATCAAATTGGGCTCTAACGAGACAAACCGAGTTACGCTCATAGAATGCTATAGTTTTCCCAAAAATATCCAATTTTTGGCACAAAACCCAAGGCTATAGCACATGTGTTTTGACTTCTCTTGGTGGCTTCCAAATTTTCACCCAATTTCTTGCAAAGCCATGCCGAACACGCCCTCATCGGGTACACGATTTCAGAGAAAGAAGCACGGGTCTGTTTCGAACCTTCGTTTCATTTTTACTTGATTTTTTTCAAAAAATAAGGGAAAAATCAATTTTCTTGGTATTTTTTCTAAGAAATCACCAAAAAATAGTAGAATCTTCCGGGAACTGTGCCCCACTACTTCAGACGGCTCGTCACTAATCCAAATAAGGCTCTAACAGAGAAAAACCGGGTTACGTTCGCAGGAATACCCAATTTTTCTCAAAAATATCCCATTTTTGGCCCAAAACCCAAGCTATAGCACACGGGTTTTGCACTTCTCTTTGGTGGCTTCCGAATTTTCACCCAATTTCTTTCAATGCCATGCCAAACGCTGCTCAGACTGGGTACACGATGCCGTAAGAAGAAACACGGGTCTGCTATGTAACTTTTGTTTGATTTCTACTTGATTTTTTCAAAAATAAGGGAAAATCAATTTTCATGGTATTTTTCTAAAAATCACCAAAAATAGTAGAACCTTCCGTGAACTGCAGCCCCACTACTTCGTATGGCTTGTCACGAATCAAATTGGGCTCTAACGAGACAAACCGAGTTACGCTCACAGAATACTCTAGTTTTCCCAAAATATCCTATTTTTGGCCCAAAACCCAAGGCTATAGCACACGGGTTTTGGACTTCTCCTTGGTGGCTTCCAAATTTTCACCCAATTTCTTGCGTGGCCTCACGACACGCATCCTGCATCGCATACACGATGCCACAAGAAGAGGTACATGTCTGTTTCGAACCTTCCTCTGATTTTTTGCTTGATTTTTTCCAAAAAATAAGGGAAAAATCAATTTTCTTGGTATTTTTTCTAAAAAATAACCAAAAAATAGTAGAACTTTCTGAAAACTGTGCCACACTACTTCGTACTGCTCTTCACTGAATCAAATTGGGCTCTAACGTAGACAAACCAGGTTACGCTCACAGAATGCCATAGTTTTCCCAAAAATATCCAATTTTTGGCACAAAACCCAAGGATATAGCACACGGGTTTTAGACTTCTCTTTGGTGGCTTCGGAATTTTCACCCAATTTCTTACAGGACATGCGACACGTGTTCCAGATCTGGGTACACGATGCCACAAGAAGAGGCACGTGTTCTGCTTTGAACCTTCGCTTGATTTTTACTTGAATTTTTTCTAAAAATAAGGGAAAAATCAATTTTCTTGGTATTTTTCTAAGAAATCACCAAAAATAGTAGAATCTTCCGGAACTCGTGCTCCACTACTTCGCACTGACTCGTCACTAATCCAAATAGGGCTCTAACAGAGACAAACCAAGTTACGCTCATAGGAATACCCTATTTTTCTCAAAAATATCTCATTTTTGTCCCAAAACCAAGCTATAGCACACGGGTTTTGCACTTCTCTTGGTGGTAATTTTCACCCAATTTCTTACAGGCTGCATGCGACAAGCGTCCGTGATCGCGATACACGATGCCACAAGAATGTGCACTGGTCCTGTTTCGAACCTTTTTTGATTTTTACTTGATTTTTTCAAAAATAAGGAAAAATCAATTTTCTTGGTATTTTTCTAAAAATAACCAAAAATAGTAGAACCTTCCGGAACTGTGGCCCCACTACTTCATACCGCTCGTCAAGAATCAAATTGGGCTCTAACGAGATAAACCGGATTACGCTCACAGAATACTCTTGTTTTCCCAAAAATATCCTATTTTGGCACAAAACCCAAGGCTATAGCACACGGGTTTTGACTTCTCTTGGTGGCAATTTTCACCCAATTTCTTGCAAGGCTGCATGCGACAAGCGTCCGCATCGAATACACGATGCCACAAGAATGTGCATGGGTCTGTTTCGAACTTTCCTTTGATTTTTACTTGATTTTTTCCAAAAAAATAAGGAAAAATCAATTTTTTTTGTATTTTTTCTAAAAAATCATCAAAAAATAGTAGAACCTTCCGGAACTATGCCCCACTACTCGCACTTACTCGTCACTAATCCAAATAGGGCTCTAATAGAGACAAACAAGGTTACGCTAGCGTAAATACCATATTTTTCTCAAAAATATCCATTTTTGACCCAAAACCCAAGCAATAGCACACGGTTTTGACTTCTCTTGTCGGCTTCCGAATTTTCACCCAATTTCTTGCAAGGCCATGCCAAACGCTGCTCAGACTGGGTACACGATGCCATAAGAAGAAACAAGGGTCTGTTTCGAACTTTCGTTTGATTTTTACTTGATTTTTTCAAAAAATAAGGGAAAATCAATTTTCTTGGTATTTTTTCTAAAAAATCACAAAAAAATAGTAGAACCTTCCGTGAACTGCAGGCCCCACTACTTCGGATGGCTTGTCACTGAATCAAATTAGGCTCTAATGCAGACAAACCGAAGTTACGCTTGCAGTAAATACTCTAGTTTTCCCAAAAATATCCCATTTTTGGCCCAAAACCCAAGGCTATAGCACACGGGTTTTGGACTTCTCCTTGGTGGCTTCCAAATTTTCACCCAATTTCTTGCAAGGCCGTGCGACACGCTGTCTCAGACTGCATACACGATGCCACAAGAAGAGGCACATGTCCGCTTTCGAACCTTCCTTTGATTTTTCCCTTATTTTTCCAATTTTCTTGGTATTTTTCTAAAAATCACCAAAAATAGTAGAACTTTCCGAAACTCGTGCTACACTACTTCGTACTGCTCTTCACTGAATCAAATTGGGCTTTAACAGAGACAAACCAAGTTACGCTCACAGAATGCTATAGTTTTCCCAAAAATATCCATTTTTGGCACAAAACCCAAGGATATAGCACACGTGTTTTGACTTCTCTTGGTGGCTTCTGAATTTTCACCCAATTTCTTACAGTGACTTGCGACACGTGTTCCAGATTGGGTACACGATGCCACAAGAAGAGGCACGTGGTTCTGCTTTCGAACCTTCGCTTGATTTTTACTTGAATTTTTCTAAAAATAAGGGAAAATCAATTTTCTTGGTATTTTTCTAAGAAATCACCAAAAATAGTAGAATCTTCCGGAACTGTGGCCCCACTACTTCGTACTGGCTCGTCACTAATCCAAATAGGGCTCTAACAGAGACAAACCGGGTTATGTTCGCAGGAATACCCTATTTTTCTCAAAAATATCTCATTTTTGGCCCAAAAACCAAGCTATAGCACACGGGTTTTGCACTTCTCTTTGGTGGTAATTTTCACCCAATTTCTTACAGGGCAGTGCGACAAGCGTCCGTACTGCATACACGATGCCACAAGAACAAGCACGGGTCTGTTTCGAACCTTTTTTTGATTTTTACTTGATTTTTTCCAAAAAAATAATGGAAAAATCAATTTTCTTGGTATTTTTTCTAAAAAATAACCAAAAATAGTAGAACCTTCCGGAACTGTGGCCCCACTACTTCATACCGCTCATCAAGAATCAAATTGGGCTCTAACAGAGACAAACCAGGTTAGGTTCGCAGAATACCCTATTTTTCTAAAAATATCCTATTTTGACCCAAAACCCAAGGCTATAGCGCACTGGTTTTGACTTCTCTTCGTGGCTTCCGAATTTTCACCCAAATTCATGCAAGGCCATGCGACACGCATCAAGATCTGGGTACACGATGCCACGTGAAGAAGCACCGGTCTGCTTTCGAACCTTCGCTTGATTTTTTTCAAAAATAAGGAAAAATCAATTGTCTTGGTATTTTTCCTAAAAATCACCAAAAATAGTAGAACCTTCCCGAACTCGTGCCTCACTACTTCGTGACGTCTCGTCATGAATCAAATTGGGCTCTAACAGAGACAAACCAGGTTACGTTCGCAGAAATACCATAGTTTTTCCAAAAATATCAAATTTTTGGCCCAAAACATAAGGCTATAGCACACGGGTTTTGGACTTCTCTTTGGTGGCTTCCGAATTTTCACCCAATTTCTTGCAGGACCGTGCGACACGTGTCTCAGCATCGCGTACACGATGCCGTAGAAAGAAGCACGGGTCTGCTTTCAACCTTCGTTTCATTTTTACTTGATTTTTTCAAAAATAAGGAAAAATCAATTTTCTTGGTATTTTTCCAAAAATCACCAAAAATAGTAGAACATTCCGGAACTGTGCCTCACTACTTCAGTACGGCTCATCATGAATCCAAATTGGGCTCTGATAGAGACAAACTGGGTTACGTTCGTAGAAATACCCTAGTTTTCCAATAAATATCCCATTTTTGGCCCAAAAAATATCCCATTTTTGGTGGCTTCTGAATTTTCAGCCAATCTCTTGCAGGGCCGTGCGATACGCATCCGTACTGGGTACACGATGCCACGTGGAGGGCACGGGTCTGTATCTGCGTACTTCGGACGGCTCGTCACCAATTCAAATAGGGCTCTAACGAGACAAACCGAGTTACGCTCATAGAATACCCTATTTTTCTCAAAAATATCCCATTTTTGGCCCAAAACCCAAGCTATAGCACGCGGGTTTTGCACTTCTCTTTGGTGGCTTCCGAATTTTCACCCAATTTCTTGCAAGGCCATGCCAAACGCTGTCTGTACTCGGGTACACGATGCCGTAGGAAGAAGCACGGGTCTGCTTTGAACCTTCGCTTGATTTTTACTTGATTATTTTAAAAATAAAGGAAAAATCAATTTCTTGGTATTTTTCTAAAAATCACCAAAAATAGTAGAACCTTCTCGAGAACTCAGTGCCTCACTACTTCAGAGTGCTCGTCATAAATCAAATTGGGCTCTACCGAGACAAACCCGGTTACGCTCACAGAATACTATAGTTTTCCCAAAATATCCATTTTGGCCCAAAACCCAAGGCTATAGCACACGGTTTTGACTTCTTTGGTGGCTTCGGAATTTTTACCCAATTTGTTACAGGACCGTGCGACACGCTGTCTCAGACTGGTACACGATGCCACGAGAAGAGGCACGGGTCTGCTTTCGAACCTTCGCTCGATTTTTACTTGATTTTTTCAAAAATAAGGAAAAATCAATTTTCTTGGTATTTTTTTAAAAATCACCAAAAATAGTAGAACGCTTCCGGAACTCGCCTCACTACTTCGTACTGCTCGTCACCAATCCAAATAGTGCTCTAACAGAGACAAACCGAGTTACGCTCAGTAGAATACCCTATTTTTCTCAAAAATATCCCATTTTTGGCCCAAAACCCAAGCTATTGCACTTCTCTTTGGTGGCTTCCGAATTTTCACCCAATATCTTGCAAGGCCATGCCAAACGCTGTCTGCATCGTGGTATACGATGCTGGAGGAAGAAGCACGGTCTGCTTTCGAACCTTCGTTTGATTTTTACTTGATTTTTTCAAAAATAAGGAAAAATCAATTTTCTTGGTATTTTTCTAAAAATCACCAAAAAATAGTAGAACCTTCCGGAACTGCGGCCCCACTACTTCGCACTGGCTCATCACTAATCCAAATAGGGCTTTAACAGAGACAAACAGGTTACTTTCGTAGAATACCCTATTTTTCTCAAAAATATCCTATTTTTGGCCCAAAACCCAAGGCTATAGCACACTCGGTTTTGGACTTCTTTGGTGGCTTTGGAATTTTCACCCAATTTCTTACAGGACCGCAGCGACACGTGTCTCAGATCGGGTACACGATGCCACAGGAAGAGGCACGGGTCTGTTTCGAATCTTCGTTTGATTTTTACTTATTTTTTTCAAAAAATAAGGGAAAAAACAAATTTCTTGGTATTTTTTCTAAAAAATCACCAAAAAATAGTAGAACATTCCGGGAACTGTGCCCCACTACTTCAGACGGCTCGTCACTAATCCAAATAGGGCTCTAACAGAGACAAACAGGGTTACTTTCGCAGAAATACCCTATTTTTCTCAAAAATATCCCATTTTTGGCCCAAAACATAGCACACGGGTTTTGCACTTCTCTTTGGTGGCTTCCGAATTTTCACCCAATTTCTTGCAAGGCCATGCTAAACGCGTCCGTACTTGGTATACGATGCCAGAGGAAGAAGCACGGGTCTGTTTCGAACCTTCGCTTGATTTTTACTTGATTTTTTCAAAAATAAGGCAAAATCAATTTTCTTGGTATTTTTCTAAAAATCACCAAAAATAGTAGAACCTTCCGAAACTGCAGGCCTCACTACTTCGGACGGCTCGTCACTAATCAAATTGGGCTCTAACAGTAAACAAACCGAGTTACGCTCAGTAGAATACCCTATTTTTCTCAAAAATATCCCATTTTTGGCCCAAAACATAGCACACGGGTTTTGCACTTCTCTTTGGTGGCTTCCGAATTTTCGCCCAATTTCTTGCAAAGCCATGCCAAACGCGTCCATACTGGGTACACGATGTCATAAGAAGAAACACGGGTCTGTTTCGAACTTTCGTTTGATTTTTACTTGATATTTTTCAAAAAATAAGGAAAAATCAATTTTCTTGGTATTTTTCTTAAAAATCACCAAAAATAGTAGAACCTTCCGGAACTGCAGACTCCACTACCTTAGACGGCTCGTCACTAATCCAAATAGGGCTCTAACAGAGACAAACAGGGTTACGTTCGAAGAAATACCCTATTTTTCTCAAAAATATCTCATTTTTGGCCCAAAACCCAAGGCTATAGCGCACGGTTTTGACTTCTTTGGTGGCTTCCGAATTTTCACCCAATTTCTTGCAAAGCCATGCCGAACACGTCCGCATCGGGTACACAATTCCGTAGAAAGAAGCATGCGTATGTTTCGAACCTTCGCTTTATTTTTACTTGATTTTTTCTAAAAATAAGGAAAAAGCAATTTTCTTGGTATTTTTCCAAAAATCACCAAAAATAGTAGAACCTTCCGGAACTGTGCCTCACTACTTCATACGGCTCGTCACTAATCCAAATAGGGCTCTAACGAGACAAACCAGGTTACGCTCAGCAGAATACCCTATTTTTCTCGAAAATATCCTATTTTTGGCCCAAAACCCAAGCTATAGCACACTGGTTTTGCACTTCTTTGGTGGCTTCCGAATTTTCATCCAATTTCTTACAAGGCCATGCTAAAAGCGTGTGTACTCGGTACACGATGCCGTAGGAAGAAGCACGGTCTGCTTTGAACCTTCGCTTGATTTTTACTTGATTTTTTGAAAAAATAAGGAAAAATCAATTTTGTTTGTATTTTTCTAAAAATCACCAAAAATAGTTGAACCTTCCGGAACTGTGGCTCTACTACTTCGTGACGTCTCGTCATGAATGAAATTGGGCTCTAACAGAGACAAACCAAGTTACGCTCGCAGAAATACCATAGTTTTCCCAAAATATCAATTATTGGCCCAAAACCAAGACTATAGGACACGGGTTTTGAATTCTCTTGGTGGCTTCTGAATTGTCACCCAATTTCTTGCATGGCCATGCGACACGCTGTCCAGCATCTGCATACACGATGCCGTAGGAAGAGGCACGGTCTGTTTCGAATCTTCGTTATATTTTTACTTGATTTTTTCAAAAATAAGGGAAAAATCAATGTTGTTGGTATTTTTTCTAAAAATCACCAAAAATAGTAGAACCCTCCGAGAACTCGTGGTCCCACTACTTCGCACGGCTCGTCACGAATCAAATTGGGCTCTAACAGAGACAAACCGAGTTACGCTCACGTAAATACCCTAGTTTTCCCAAAAATATCTCATTTTTGGCCCAAAACCCAAGGCTATAGCACACGGGTTTTGACTTCTTTGGTGGCTTCGAATTTTCACCCAATTTCTTGCAAGGCCATGCGACAAGCGTCCGTGATCGGGTACACGATGCCGGAGGAAGAGGCACGTGTCCGCTTTCGAACCTTCCTTGATTTTTACTTGATTTTTTCCAAAAATAAGGAAAAATCATTTTCATGGTATTTTTCTAATAAATCACCAAAAATAGTAGAACCTTCCGGAACTCGTGCTCCACAACTTCGCACTGGCTCGTCACTAATCCAAATAGGGCTCTAACAGAGATAAACCAAGTTACGCTCGCAGAATACTCCTAGTTTTCCCAAAATATCCCATTTTTGGCCCGAAACCCAAGGCTATAACGCACCGGTTTTGGACTTCTCTTTGGTGGCTTCCGAATTTTCACCCAAATTCATGCAAGGCCGTGCGACACGCATCAGTACTGGGTATACGATGCCACAGGAAGAAGCACGGGTCTGTTTCAAACCTTCGTTTGATTTTTTTCAAAAAATAAGGGAAACATCAATTGTCTTGGTATTTTTCCTCAAAAATCACCAAAAACTAGTAGAGCCTTCTGGGAACTGTTCCCCACTACTTCGCATGACTTGCCACTAATCAAATTGGGCTCTAACAGAGACAAACCGAGTTACGCTCGCAGAATATCATAGTTTTCCCAAAAATATCCTATTTTGGCACAAAACCCAAGCTATAGCACACGGTTTTGACTTCTCTTGGTGGCTTTCGAATTTTCACCCAATTTCTTGCAAAGCCATGTCAAACGCTGCTCAGACCGGGTACACGATGCCAGAGGAAGAAGCACGTGTCTGTTTCGAACCTTCCTTTGATTTTTACTTGATTTTTTTCAAAAAATAATGGAAAAATCAATTTTCTTGGTGTTTTTTCAAAAAAATCACCAAAAAATAGTAGAACCTTCCGGGAACTGTGCCCCACTACTTCAGACGGCTCGTCACTAATCCAACTAAGGTTCTAACAGAGAAAAACTGGGTTACGTTCAAAGAAATACCCTAGTTTTCCCAAAAATATCCCATTTTTGGCACAAAACCCAAAACTATAGCACACGGGTTTTGGACTTCTCTTTGGTGGCTTCCGAATTTTCACCCAATTTCTTGCAAGGCCATGCCAAACACGTCCGTACCGGGTACACGATGCCGCAGGAAGAAGCACGGGTCTGTTTCAACTTTCGCTTGATTTTTACTTGATTTTTTCAAAAATAATGGAAAAATCAATTTTCTTGGTGTTTTTCAAAAAATCACCAAAAATAGTAGAACCTTCCGGAACTCGTGCTCCACTACTTCGCACTGCTCGTCACTAATCCAACTAAGGTTCTAACAGAGACAAACCGAGTTACGCTCAAAGAAATACTCTAGTTTTCCCAAAATATCCTATTTTTGGCACAAAACCCAAGCTATAGCACACGGTTTTGGACTTCTTTGGTGGCTTCCGAATTTTCACCCAATTTCTTGCAAGGCCATGCCAAACACGTCCGCATCGGGTACACGATGCCGTAGGAAGAAGCACGGTCTGCTTTCGAACCTTCGCTTGATTTTTACTTGATTTTTTCAAAAATAAGGAAAATCAATTTTCTTGGTATTTTTTCTAAAAATCACCAAAAAATAGTAGAACCTTCCGGAACTGTGCCCCACTACTTGAGACATAGCACATCACTAATCAAATTGGGCTCTAACAGAGACAAACCAGGTTACGTCACAGTAAATACTCTAGTTTTCCCAAAATATCTCATTTTTGCCCAAAACCCAAGGCTATAGGACACGTGCTTTGGACTTCTCTTGGTGGCTTCCAAATTTTCACCCAATCTCTTGCAAGGCATGCGAAACTCGTCCGCATCGCGTACACGATGCATGTAGAAGAGGCACGAGTCCTGTTTCGAACCTTCGCTTGATTTTTACTTGATTTTTTCAAAAATAAGGAAAAATCAATTTTCTTGGTATTTTTCTAAAATATCACCAAAAATAGTAGAACATTCCGGAACTCGTGCCCCACTACTTCGGATGGCTCATCATGAATCCAAATTGGGCTCGATAGAGACAAACCAGGTTACGCTCAGTAGAATACCCTAGTTTTCCAAAAATATCCCATTTTTGGCCCAAAACCCATGCTATAGCCCAAAGTTTCGCATTCTTGGTGGCTTCCGAATTTTCAGCCAATCTCTTGCAGGTCAGTGCGACACGCATCCGTGACTCGGGTACACGATGCCACGTGAAGAGGCACGGTCCTGCTTTCAACCTTCGCTTGATTTTTTTCAAAAATAAGTGAAAAATCAATTTTCTTGGTATTTTTCTAAAAATCACCAAAAATAGTAGAACCTTCCGAAACTGCAGGCTCCACTACTTCGTATGGCTCGTCACTGAATCCAAATAAGGCTCTGACAGTAGACAAACCGGATTACGCTCGCAGAAATACCCTAGTTTTCCAAAAATATCCTATTTTGGCCCAAAACCCAAGGCTATAGCACACCGGTTTTGGACTTCTTTGGTGGCTTCCGAATTTTCACCCAATTTCTTGCAGGCCATGCGACACGCGTCCGCATCGCATACACGATGCCACAAGAAGAGGCACCGTCTGCTTTCGAACCTTCGCTTGATTTTTACTTGATTTTTTTTAAAAATAAGGGAAAATCAATTTTGTTGGTATTTTTCTAAAAATCAACCAAAAATAGTAGAACCTTCCGGAACTGCTGCCCCACTACTTCGCATAGTCTCGTCACTGAATCAAATTGGGCTCTAACAGAGACAAACCGAAGTTACGCTCGCAGAAATACCATAGTTTTCCCAAAATATCCCATTTTTGGCATAAAACCCAAGCTATAGCACACGGGTTTTGACTCTCTTTGGTGGCTTCCGAATTTTCACCCAATTTCTTGCAAGGATGAGCCAAACGCGTCCGCATCGGGTACACGATGCCGCAGGAAGAAGCACGGTCTGCTTTCGAACCTTCGCTTGATTTTTTACTTGATTTTTTCCAAAAATAATGGAAAAATCAATTTTGATGGTATTTTTCTAAAAATCACTAAAAATAGTAGAACCTTCCGGAACTGTGCCTCTACTACTTCGCATCGGCGCATCACTGAATCAAATTGGGCTCTAACAGAGACAAACCGAGTTACGCTCACAGAATACCATAGTTTTTCCAAAATATCCCATTTTTGGCCCAAAACCCAAGGCTATAGCGCATGGGTTTTGACTTTCTTTGGTGGCTTCCGAATTTTCTCCCAATTTCATGCAAGGCCGTGCGACACGCCGTCTGCATCGGGTACACGATTTCGCAGAGAAGAAGCACGGTCTGCTTTCGAACCTTCGCTTGATTTTTACTTGATTTTTTCAAAAAATAAGGGAAAAATCACCAAAAATAGTAGAACCTTCCGGAACTGCGGCTCCACCACTTCAGACTACCGTCACTTAATCAAATTGGGCTCTAACGGAGACAAACCGGGTTACGCTCAGTAGAATACCATAGTTTTCCCAAAAATATCCTATTTTTGGCCCAAAACCCAAGGCTATAACGCACGGGTTTTGGACTTCTCTTGGTGGCTTCCGAATTTTCACCCAATTTCATGCAAGGCCGCAGCGACACGCGTCCGCATCGGGTACACGATTTCGTAGAAAGAAGCACAGTCTGCTTTCGAACCTTCGCTTGATTTTTACTTGATTTTTTCAAAAAATAAGGGAAAATCACCAAAAATAGTAGAACCTTCCGGAACTGTGCCCCACCACTTCAGACTGCTCGTCACTGAATCAAATTGGGCTCTAACGAGACAAACCGGTTTCGTTCACAGAATACTATAGTTTTCCCAAAAATATCCTATTTTGGCCCAAAACCCAAGGCTATAACGCACGGGTTTTGACTTCTTTGGTGGCTTCCAAATTTTCACCCAATTTCATGTAAGGCCATGGGTCACACGTCCAGATCGGGTACACGATGCCACAGTGAAGAAGCACGGGTCTGTTTCAAACCTTCGCTTGATTTTTACTTGATTTTTTAAAAAATAAGGAAAAACAAATTTCTTGGTATTTTTTTAAAAATCACCAAAAATAGTAGAACCTTCCGAAAATCGTGCCTCACTACTTCGCACTGCTCGTCACTGAATGAAATTGGGGTTTAACAGAGACAAACCGTGTTACGCTCGCAGAATACTCTAGTTTTCACAAAAATATCCTATTTTGGCCCAAAACCCAAGGCTATAGCACACTGGTTTTGAATTCTCTTTGGTGGCTTCCGAATTTTCAGCCAATTTCATGTAGGCAGTGCGACACGCGTCTCAGATCTGCATACGCAATGCCACAAGAAGAGGCACGTGTCTGTTTCGAACCTTCCTTTGATTTTTACTTGATTTTTTCTAAGAAATAAGGGAAAAATCAATTTTGTTGGTATTTTTCTAAAAGATTACAAAAAAATAGTAGAACCTTCCGAGAACTCGCTCCTCACTACTTCAGACATCTCGTCATGAATCCAAATAGGGCTCGACAGAGACAAACCAAGTTACGTTAGCAGAAATACCCTAGTTTTCCCAAAAATATCCCATTTTTGGCACAAAACCCAAGCTATAGCACACGGCTTTTGGACTTCTCTTTGGTGGCTTCCGAATTTTCAGCCAATTTCTTGCATGGCTCGCTACACGCCGTCCGCATCGCATACGCAATGCCACAAGAAGAGGCACGTGTTCTGCTTTCGAACCTTCCTTTGATTTTTACTTGATTTATTCCAAGAAATAAGATAAAATCAATTTTCTTGGTATTTTTCTAAAAATTACCAAAAATAGTAGAACCTTCCGGAACTGCTCCTCACTACTTCGCATCGGCTCGTCACTGAATCAAATTGGGCTCTAACAAAGGACAAACCGAGTTATGTTCGCAGAATACTATAGTTTTCCCAAAATATCCCATTTTTGGCTCAAATCCCAAGGCTATAACGCATGGGTTTAGGACTTCTTTGGTGGCTTCCGAATTTTCACCCAATCTCATGCAAGGCCATGGTACACGCGTCAGCATCGGGTACACGATGACACAGTGAAGAAGCACGTGTCTGTTTCGAACCTTCGTTTGATTTTTACTTGATTTTTTCAAAAAAATAAGGGAAAAATCAATTTTCTTGGTATTTTTTTTAAAAAATCACCAAAAATAGTAGAACCTTCCGGAACTCGTGCCCCACTACTTCGCACTGCTCGTCACGTAATGAAATTGGGGTCTAACAGAGACAAATCGTGTTACGCTCGCAGTAAATACTCTAGTTTTCACAAAATATACCATTTTTTGCCCAAAACCCAAGGTTATAGGACATGCGTTTGGACTTCTCTTGGTGGCTTCCGAATTTTCACCTAATCTCTTGCAGGTCGTGCGACACGCGTCCGCATCGCATACACAATGCCACAAGAAGAGGCACGTGTTCTGCTTTCGAACCTTCCTTTGATTTTTACTTGATTTTTTCCAAAAATAAGGAAAAATCAATTTTGTTGGTATTTTTCTAAAAATCACCAAAAATAGTAGAACCTTCCGAGAAACTGCGGCTCCACTACTTCAGACTGACTCGTCACTAATCCAAATAGGGCTCTAACAGAGACAAACCGGTTACGCTCACAGAATACCCTAGTTTTCCCAAAAATATCCCATTTTTGGCACAAAACCCAAGCTATAGCACACGGGTTTTGACTTCTCTTGGTGGCTTCCGAATTTTCACCCAATTTCTTGCAAGGCCATGCCAAACACGTCCAGCATCGCGTACACGATGCCGAGGAAGAAGCACGGTCTGCTTTCGAACCTTCGCTTGATTTTTACTTGATTTTTTCAAAAAATAAGGAAAAATCAAATTTCTTGGTATTTTTCTAAAAATCACCAAAAATAGTAGAACCTTCCGGAACTCGTGGCCCCACTACTTCGCACGGCTCATCACTAATCCAAATAGGGCTCTAACAGAGACAAACCGGTTACGTTCACGTAAATACCCTAGTTTTCCCAAAATATCCTCATTTTGGCCCAAACCCAAGGCTATAGCACACCGGTTTTGGACTTCTCTTGGTGGCTTCTGAATTTTCACCCAATTTCTTGCAAGACTGCAGCGACACGCGTCCAGATCGGGTACACGATGCCGCAGGAAGAGGCACGTGTCTGTTTCGAACCTTCGCTTGATTTTTACTTGATTTTTTCAAAAAATAAGGGAAAAATCAATTTCTTGGTATTTTTCTAAAAATCACCAAAAATAGTAGAACCTTCCTGGAACTGTGCCCCACTACTTCAGATGGCTCATCACGAATACAAATAGGGCTCTGACAGAGACAAACCGGGTTACGTTTGCAGAAATACCCTAATTTTCCCAAAAATATCCCATTTTTGGACCAAACTCCAAAGCTATAGCACATGGGTTTTGGACTTCTCTTTGGTGGCTTCCGAATTTTCACCCAATTTCTTGCAAGGCCGTGCCACACGCGTCCGTTCTAGGTACACGATGCCACAGGAAGAAGCACTGGTCCTGTTTCAAACCTTCGCTTGATTTTTTTCAAAAATAAGGAAACATCAATTGTCTTGGTATTTTTCCTCAAAAATCACCAAAAATAGTAGAACCTTCCGGAACTGCGTCACCACTACTTCGTACGGCTCGTCACGAATCAAATTGGGCTCTAACAGAGACAAACCCGGTTACGCTCACAGAATATCATAGTTTTCCCAAAATATCCCATTTTTGGCCCAAAACCCAAGCTATAGCACACGGGTTTTGACTCTCTTTGGTGGCTTTCGAATTTTCACCCAATTTCTTGCAAAGCCATGTCAAACGCTGTCCGCGATCGGGTACACGATGCCGCAGGAAGAAGCACGTGTCTGCTTTCGAACCTTCCTTTGATTTTTACTTGATTTTTTCAAAAATAAGGGAAAAATCAATTTTCTTGGTATTTTTCTAAAAATCACCAAAAATAGTAGAACCTTCCGGAACTCGTGCCTCACTACTTCGCATGTGCTCGTCACTAATCCAACTAAGGTTCTAACAGAGAAAACCAAGTTACGCTCAAAGAAATACTCTAGTTTTCCCAAAATATCCTATTTTTGGCACAAACCCAAGCTATAGCACACGGGTTTTGGACTTCTCTTGGTGGCTTCCGAATTTTCACCCAATTTCTTGCAAGGCCATGCCAAACACGTCCGTGACTGGGTACACGATACCGCGAGGAAGAAGCACGGTCTGCTTTCAACCTTCGCTTGATTTTTACTTGATTTTTTCAAAAATAAGGGAAAATCAATTTTCTTGGTATTTTTCTAAAAATCACCAAAAATAGTAGAACCTTCCGGAACTGCGGCCCCACTACTTGAGACAAGCACATCACGTAATCAAATTGGGCTCTAACAGAGACAAACTAGGTTACGCTCACAGAAATACTCTAGTTTTCCCAAAATATCTCATTTTTGCCCAAAACCCAAGGCTATAGGACACGCTGCTTTGGACTTCTCTTGGTGGCTTCCAAATTTTCACCTAATCTCTTGCAGGTCATGCGAAACCCGTCCGCATCTGCATACACGATGCAACAGGAAGAGGCACGGGTCTGTTTCGAACCTTCGTTTCATTTTTACTTGATTTTTTCCAAAAAATAAGGGAAAAATCAATTTTCTTGGCATTTTTTCTAAAATATCACCAAAAAATAGTAGAACATTCCGGGAACTGTGCCCCACTACTTGCATTCGACTCATCATGAATCCAAATTGGGCTCTGATAGAGACAAACCGGTTACGCTCATAGAAATACCCTAGTTTTCCAAAATATCCCATTTTGGCCCAAAACCCAAGGCTATAGCACACGGTTTTGGACTTTCTTTGGTGGCTTCCGAATTTTCACCCAATTTCTTGCAGGCCATGCGACACGCGTCCGGATCGCATACACGATGCCACAAGAAGAGGCACTGTCTGTTTCAACCTTCGCTTGATTTTTACTTGATTTTTTTTAAAATAAGGGAAAATCAATTTTGTTGGAATTTTTTTAAAAAATCAACCAAAAATAGTAGAACCTTCCAGAACTCGTGCCTCACTACTTCGCATGACTCGTCACTGAATCAAATTGGGCTCTAACAGAGACAAACCGAGTTACGCTCGCAGAAATACTATAGTTTTCCCAAAAATATCCCATTTTGGCATAAAACCCAAGCTATAGCACACGGTGTTGGACTTCTCTTTGGTGGCTTCCGAATTTTCACCCAATTTCTTTCAAGGATGAGCCAAACGCGTCCGCACAGGGTACACGATGCCAGAGGAAGAAGCACGGTTCTGTTTCGAACCTTCGCTTGATTTTTACTTGATTTTTTTCAAAAATAATGGAAAAATCAATTTTGATGGTATTTTTTCTAAAAATCACTAAATAATAGTAGAACCTTCCGGAACTGCGTCTCTACTACTTCGCATGACGCATCACTGAATCAAATTGGGCTCTAACGGAGACAAACCGAGTTACGCTCAGCAGAATACCATAGTTTTTCCAAAATATCCTATTTTGGCCCAAAACCCAAGGCTATAGCGCACTGGTTTTGGACTTCTCTTGGTGGCTTCCGAATTTTCTCCCAATTTCATGCAAGGTCATGCGACACGCCGTCCGCATCGGGTACACGATTTCGCAGAAAAAGCACGGTCTGCTTTCGAACCTTCGCTTGATTTTTACTTGATTTTTTCAAAAATAAGTGGAAAAATCACCAAAAATAGTAGAACCTTCCGGAACTGTGCCCCACCACTTCAGCATGGCTCGTCACTGAATCAAATTGGGCTCTAACGGAGACAAACCGAGTTTCGCTCGCAGAATACCATAGTTTTCCCAAAATATCCCATTTTTGGCCCAAAACCCAAGGCTATAACGCACGGGTTTTGACTTCTCTTGGTGGCTTCCGAATTTTCGCCCAATTTCATGCAAGGCCGTGCGACACGCTGTCCGTACTCGGGTACACGATTTCAGTAGAAAGAAGCACAGTCTGCTTTCGAACCTTCGCTTGATTTTTACTTGATTTTTTCAAAAATAAGGGAAAAATCACCAAAAAATAGTAGAACCTTCCGGAACTGCGCTCCCACTACTTCGCACGGCTCTTCACGAATCAAATTGGGCTCTAACGAGACAAACCGGTTTCGCTCACAGAATACCATAGTTTTCCCAAAAATATCCTATTTTGGCCCAAAACCCAAGGCTATAGCGCATGGGTTTTGTACTTCTCTTTGGTGGCTTCCAAATTTTCACCCAATTTCATGCAAGGCCATGGGTCACACGTCTGTACTGGGTACACGATGACACAGGAAGAAGCACGGGTCTGCTTTCGAACCTTCGCTTGATTTTTACTTGATTTTTTCAAAAAATAAGGAAAAATCAAATTTCTTGGTATTTTTCTAAAAATCACCAAAAATAGTAGAACCTTCCGAAACTGCGCCTCACTACTTCAGACTGGCTCGTCACGAATCGAAATTGGGGTTTAACAGAGACAAACCGTGTTACGCTCGCAGAATACCCTAGTTTTCCCAAAATATCCCATTTTGGCACAAAACCCAAGCTATAGCACACCGGTTTTGACTTCTCTTGGTGGTTTCCGAATTTTCACCCAATTCTTTCAAGGACGTGCCAAACACGTCCGCATCGGGTACACGATGCCGGAGGAAGAAGCACGTGTCTGCTTTCGAACCTTCGCTTTGATTTTTACTTGATTTTTTAAAAAATAAGGAAAAACAAATTTCTTGGTATTTTTCTAAAAATCACCAAAAATAGTAGAACCTTCCGGAACTCGTGCCCCACTACTTCGTACTGGCTCATCACTAATCCAAATAAGGCTCTAACAGAGACAAACAGGTTACTTCGCAGAATACCCTATTTTTCTCAAAATATCCCATTTTTGGCCCAAAACCCAAGGCTATAGCACACGGGTTTTGGACTTCTCTTTGGTGGCTTTGGAATTTTTACCCAATTTCTTACAGGACCGTGCGACACGTGTCTGTACTGGGTACACGATGCCACAGGAAGAGGCACGGTCTGTTTCGAATCTTCGCTTGATTTTTACTTATTTTTTCAAAAATAAGGAAAAACAAATTTCTTGGTATTTTTCTAAAAATCACCAAAAATAGTAGAACATTCCGGAACTCGTGCCCCACTACTTCGCACGGCTCGTCACTAATCCAAATAGGGCTCTAACAGAGACAAACAGGTTACTTCGCAGAAATACCCTATTTTTCTCAAAATATCTCATTTTTGGCCCAAACCCAAGCTATAACACACGGGTTTTGACTTCTCTTGGTGGCTTCCGAATTTTCACCCAATTTCTTGCAAGGCCATGCCAAACACGTCCGCATCGGGTACACGATGCCGGAGGAAGAAGCACGGTCCTGTTTCGAACTTTCGCTTGATTTTTACTTGATTTTTTCAAAAATAAGGAAAAATCAATTTTCTTGGTATTTTTCTAAAAATCACCAAAAATAGTAGAACCTTCCGTGAACTGTGCCTCACTACTTCGCATGGCTCGTCACTGAATGAAATTGGGGTCTAACAAAGACAAATCGTGTTACGCTCGCAGTAAATACTTTAGTTTTCACAAAATATCCCATTTTTGGCCCACAACCCAAGGCTATAGCATACTGGTTTTGGACTTCTCTTTGGTGGCTTCCGAATTTTCAGCTAATTTCTTGCGAGGCCATGCGACACGCGTCCAGCATCGCATACTCAATGCCACAAGAAGAGGCACGTGTCTGCTTTCGAACCTTCCTTTGATTTTTACTTGATTTTTTCTAAGAAATAAGGAAAAATCAATTTTGTTGGTATTTTTCTAAAAGATTACAAAATAATAGTAGAACCTTCCAGAACTGCTCCTCACTACTTCGCATGACTCGTCATGAATCCAAATAGGGCTCTGACAGAGACAAACCAGGTTACGCTCAGCGAAATACTCTAGTTTTCACAAAATATCCCATTTTTGGCCCACAACCCAAGGCTATAGCATACGGGTTTTGGACTTCTCTTTGGTGGCTTCCAAATTTTCAGCTAATTTCTTGCAGGCCGTGCGACACGCTGTCCGGATCGCATACTCAATGCCACAAGAAGAGGCACGTGTTCTGTTTCGAACCTTCCTTTGATTTTTACTTGATTTTTTCTAAGAAATAAGGAAAAATCAATTTTGTTGGTATTTTTCTAAAAATCACCAAAAATAGTAGAACCTTCCAAAACCGTAAGGCTCACTACTTGCAGACTACCGTCACGTAATCAAATTGGGCTCTAACAGAGAGAAACCAAAGTTACGCTCATAGAATACCATAGTTTTCCCAAAAATATCCATTTTGGCACAAAACCCAAGGCTATAGCACACGGGTTTTGGACTTCTCTTGGTGGCTTTGGAATTTTCACCCAATTTCTTACAGTGACCGTGCGACACGTGTCTCAGACTGGGTACACGATGCCACGTGAAGAGGCACGGGTCTGCTTTCGAACCTTCGCTTAATTTTTACTTGATTTTTTCAAAAATAAGGGAAAATCAATTTTCTTGATATTTTTCTAAAAATCACCAAAAATAGTAGAACCTTCCGGAACTCGTCCCCACCGCTTGAGACAACGACATCACTGAATCAAATTGGGGTCTAACAGAGACAAATCGGCTTACGCTCGCAGAAATACTCTAGTTTTCACAAAATATACTCATTTTTTGCCCAAAACCCAAGGTTATAGGACATGCGCTTTGGACTTCTCTTGGTGGCTTCCGAATTTTCACCTAATCTCTTGCAGGCTGCATGCGACACGTCCGTCAGACCGCATACACGATGCAACAGGAAGAGGCACGGGTCTGTTTCGAACCATCGTTTCATTTTTACTTGATTTTTTTCAAAAAATAAGGGAAAAATCAATTTTCTTGACATTTTTTCTAAAATATCACCAAAAAATAGTAGAACATTCCGGGAACTGTGCCCCACTACTTCAGACGTCTCGTCACTAATCCAAATAGGGCTCTAACAAAGAGAAACAGGGTTACTTTCGCAGAAATACCCTATTTTTCTCAAAAATATTCCATTTTTGGCCCAAAACCCAAGCTATAACACACGGGTTTTGACTTCTTTGGTGGCTTCCGAATTTTCACCCAATTTCTTGCAAGGCCATGCCAAACACGTCCGTATCGGGTACACGATGCCGCAGGAAGAAGCACCGGTCCTGTTTCAAACTTTCGCTTGATTTTTACTTGATTTTTTCAAAAATAAGGAAAAATCAATTTTCTTGGTATTTTTCTAAAAATCACCAAAAATAGTAGAACCTTCCTGGAACTCGTGCCCCACTACTTAAGACAAAGACATCACTGAATCAAATTGGGCTCTAACAGAGACAAACTAGGTTACGCTCGTAGAATACTCTAGTTTTCCCAAAATATCTCATTTTTGCCCAAAACCCAAGGCTATAGGACACGCGTTTTGGACTTCTCTTTGGTGGCTTCCAAATTTTCACCTAATCTCTTGCAGGGCCGTGCGAAACCCGTCCGTACTGCATACACGATGCAACAGGAAGAGGCACGGGTCTGTTTCGAACCTTCGTTTCATTTTTACTTGATTTTTTTCAAAAAATAAGGGAAAAATCAATTTTCATGGCATTTTTTCTAAAATATCACCAAAAAATAGTAGAACATTCCGAGAACTGTGTCCCACTACTTCAGACGGCTCATCATGAATCCAAATTGGGCTCTGATAGAGACAAACTGGGTTACGTTCGTAGAAATACCCTAGTTTTCCAAAAAATATCCCATTTTTGGCCCAAAAAATATCCCATTTTTGGTGGCTTTTGAATTTTCAGCCAATCTCTTGCAGGGCCGTGCGATACGCATCCGCATCGGGTACACGATGCCAGTGGAGAGGCACGGTCCGATTCGAACCTTCGCTTGATTTTTTTTCAAAAATAAGGGAAAATCAATTTTCTTGGTATTTTTCTAAAAGTCACCAAAAATAGTAGAACCTTCCGAAACTGCGTGCCTCACTATTTCGTATGGCTCGTCACGAATCCAAATAAGGCTCGTGACGAGACAAACCGGATTATGCTCGCAGAATACCCTAGTTTTCCAAAAATCCTATTTTTGGCCCAAAACCTAAGGCTATAGCACACGGGTTTTGGACTTCTCTTGGTGGCTTCCGAATTTTCACCCAATTTCTTGCAGAGCCATGCGACACGCCGTCCAGCATCGCATACACGATGCCACAAGAAGAGGCACCGTCTGCTTTGAACCTTCGCTTGATTTTTACTTGTTTTTTTAAAAATAAGGAAAAATCAATTTTGTTGGTATTTTTTAAAATAATCAACCAAAAATAGTAGAACCTTCCGGAACTGCGGCTCCACTACTTCAGACGACTCGTCACTAATCAAATTGGGCTCTAACAGAGACAAACCAAGTTACGCTCGCAGAATACTATAGTTTTCCCAAAATATCCCATTTTGGCATAAAACCCAAGCTATAGCACACGGGTTTTGAACTTCTCTTTGGTGGCTTCCGAATTTTCACCCAATTTCTTTCAAGGATGATCCAAACGCGTCCGTCATGTGGTACACGATGCCGTGAGGAAGAAGCACCGGTCTGCTTTGAACCTTCGCTTGATTTTTACTTGATTTTTTCAAAAATAAGGGAAAAATCAATTTTGATGGTATTTTTTCTAAAAATCACCAAAAATAGTAGAACCTTCCGGAACTCGTGCCTCACTACTTCACACGGCTCGTCATTAATCCAAATAGGGCTCTAACAGAGACAAACCGGGTTAACTTCGAAGAAATACCCTTGTTTTCTCAAAAATATCCCATTTTTGGTAAAAAACCCAAGTTTTAGCACACGGGTTTTGGACATCTCTTTGGTGCCAATTTTCACCCAATTTCTTGCAAGGCCGTGCGACAAGCGTCCGTACTGCATACTCGATGCCACAAGAAGAAGGACGGGTCTGTTTCGAACCTTCCTTTGATTTTTACTTGATTTTTTTCAAAAAATAAGGGAAAAATCAATTTTGTTGGTATTTTTTCTAAAAAATTACCAAAAAATAGTAGAACCTTCCGGAACTGTGCCTCACTACTTCAGACGGCTCGTCACTAATCCAAATAGGGCTCTAACAGAGACAAATCAGGTTACGTTCGCAGAAATACCCTTGTTTTATCAAAAATATCCCATTTTTGGCACAAAACCTAAGCTATTGCACACGGGTTTTGGACTTCTCTTTGGTGGCTTCCGAATTTTCACCCAATTTCTTCCAGGGCCGTGCAACACGCATCGGTATTGCATACACAATGGTACAAGAAGAGGCACGGGTCTGTTTCGAACCTTCCTTTGATTTTTACTTGATTTTTCCCAAAAAATAAGGGAAAAATCAATTTTGTTGGTATTTTTTCTAAAAAATCACCAAAAAATAGTAGAACCTTCCGGGAACTGTGCCCCACTACTTCACACGGCTCGTCACTAATCCAAATAGGGCTCTAACAGAGACAAACCGGGTTAACTTCGAAGAAATACCCTTGTTTTCTCAAAAATATCCCATTTTTGGCACAAAACCCAAGCTATAGCACTCGTGTTTTGACTCTCTTTGGTGGATTTCGAATTTTCACCCAATTTCTTGCAAAGCCATGCCGAACGCGTCCAGCATCGGGTACACGCTGCCGTGAGAAAGAAGCACGGTCAGTTTCAACCTTCGCTTGATTTTTACTTGATTTTTTCATAAAATAAGGAAAAATCAATTTTCTTGGTATTTTTCTAAAAATCACCAAAAATAGTAGAACCTTCCGGAACTGTGTGCCACTACTTCGCACGGCTCGTCACGAATCAAATTAGGCTCTAACAGAGACAAACAGGTTACGCTCACAGAAATACCCTATTTTTCTCAAAATATCCCATTTTGCCACAGAAACCAAAGCTATAGCACACGGGTTTTGACTTCTCTTTGGTGGCTTCCGAATTTTCACCCAATTTCTTGCAAGGCCATGCCAAACGCTGTCAGATCGGGTACACGATGCCGTAAGAAGAAGCACGGATCCGTTTCAAACTTTCGCTTGATTTTTACTTGAATTTTTCAAAAATAAGGGAAAATCAATTTTCTTGGTATTTTTCTAAAAATCACCAAAAATAGTAGAACATTCCGGAACCGTGTCCCATTACTTAAGACGGCTCGTCACTAATCCAAATTGGGCTCTAACAGAGACAAACAGGGTTACGTTTGCAGAAATACCCTATTTTTCTCAAAAATATCCCATTTTTGGCCAAAAACCCAAGGCTTTAGCGCACGGGTTTTGACCTCTCTTTGGTGGCTTCCGAATTTTGACCCAAATTCATGCAAGACCGTGCGACACGCGTCAAGATCTGGGTACACGATGCCACAAGAAGAAGCACGGGTCTGTTTCGAACCTTCGTTTGATTTTTTTTCAAAAAATAAGGGAAAAATCAATTGTCTTGGTATTTTTGCTAAAAAATCACCAAAAAATAGTATAACCTTCCGAGAACTGTGCCCCACTACTTTAGACGGCTCGTCACGAATCAAATTGGGCTCTAACAGAGACAAACAGGGTTACGTTCGCAGAAATACCCTATTTTTCTCAAAAATATCCCATTTTCGGCGCAAAACCAAAGCTATAGCACACGGGTTTTGGACTTCTCTTTGGTGGCTTCCGAATTTTCACCCAATTTCTTGCAAGGCCATGCCAAACGCGTTCGTACTGGGTACACGATGCCAGAAGAAGAAGCACGGATCTGTTTCAAACTTTCGTTTGATTTTTACTTGAATTTTTTCAAAAAATAAGGGAAAAATCAATTTTCTTGGTATTTTTTCTAAAAAATCACCAAAAAATAGTAGAACATTCCGGGAACTGTGTCCCATTACTTCAGACGGCTCGTCACTAATCCAAATTGGGCTCTAACAGAGACAAACAGGGTTACGTTTGCAGAAATACCCTATTTTTCTCAAAAATATCCCATTTTTGGCCAAAAACCCAAGGCTTTAGCGCACGGGTTTTGGACCTCTCTTTGGTGGCTTCCGAATTTTGACCCAAATTCATGCAAGACCGTGCGACACGCGTCAGTACTGGGTACACGATGCCACAAGAAGAAGCACGGGTCTGTTTCGAACCTTCGTTTGATTTTTTTTCAAAAAATAAGGGAAAAATCAATTGTCTTGGTATTTTTGCTAAAAAATCACCAAAAAATAGTATAACCTTCCGAGAACTGTGCCCCACTACTTTAGACGTCTCGTCACGAATCAAATTGGGCTCTAACAGAGACAAACCAGGTTACGTTCGCAGAAATACCATAGTTTTCCGAAAAATATCAAATTTTTGGCCCAAAACCCAAGGCTATAGCACACGGGTTTTGGACTTCTCTTTGCTGGCTTCCGAATTTTCTCCCAATTTCTTACAGGACCGTGCGACACGTGTCTGTACTGTGTACACGATGCCACAAGAAGAGGCACGTGTCTTTTTCGAACCTTCCTTTGATTTTCACTTGATTTTTCACAAAAAATAAGGGAAAAATCAATTTTCTTGGTATTTTTTCTAAAAAATCACCAAAAAATAGTAGAACCTTCCGGGAACTGTGCCCCACTACTTCAGACGGCTCGTCACTAATCCAAATAGGGCTCTAACAGAGACAAACCGGGATACGTTCGCAGAAATACCCTATTTTTCTCAAAAATATCCTATTTTTGGCACAAAACCCAAGCTATTGCACACGGGTTTTGGACTTCTCTTTGGTGGCTTCCGAATTTTTACCCAATTTCTTGTAAGGCTGCATGCGACGCCGTCCAGATTGCATACACGATGGTACAAGAAGAGGCACGGTCTGCTTTCGAACCTTCCTTTGATTTTTCCCAAAAATAAGGAAAAATCAATTTTGTTGGTATTTTTCTAAAAATCACCAAAAATAGTTGAACCTTCCGGAACTCGTGCCCCACTACTTCACACTGCTCGTCACTAAACCAAATAGTGCTCTAACAGAGACAAACCGAGTTAACTTCAAGAAATACCCTTGTTTTCTAAAAATATCCTATTTTTGGCACAAAACCCAAGCTATAGCACTCGTGTTTTGACTCTCTTTGGTGGATTTCGAATTTTCACCCAATTTCTTGCAAAGCCATGCCGAACGCGTCCGTACTGGGTACACATCGCCAGAGAAAGAAGCACGGATCAGTTTCGAACCTTCGCTTGACTTTTACTTGATTTTTTTCATAAAATAAGGGAAAAATCAATTTTCTTGGTATTTTTTCTAAAAATCACCAAAAATAGTAGAACATTCCGGAACTGCGTCCCACTACTTCAGACGGCTCGTCACTGAATCAAATTGGGCTCTAACAGAGACAAACGTCAAGGTTACGCTTTCGCAGAAATATCCATACGTTCAGCATCACCGGTTTTGGACTTCTCTTTGGTGGCTTCCGAATTTTCACCCAATTTCTTTCAAGGACGTGCCAAACCCATCCGTACTGGATATACGATGCCAGAGGAAGAAGCACGGGTCTGTTTCGAACCTTCGTTTGATTTTTACTTTATTTTTTTCAAAACATAAAGGAAAAATCAATTTTCTTGGTATTTTTTTAAAAAAATCACCAAAAAATAGTAGAACCTTCCGGGAACTGTGCCCCACTACTTCAGACGACTCTTCACTAATCCAAATAGGGCTCTAACAGAGACAAACAGGGTTACGTTCGCAGAAATACCCTATTTTTCTCAAAAATATCCCATTTTCGGCCTAAAACCAAAGCTATAGCACACGGGTTTTGGACTTCTCTTTGGTGGCTTCCGAAATTTCACCCAATTTCTTGCAAGGCCATGCCAAACGCTGCTCAGACTGGGTACACGATGCCACGAGAAAGAAGCACGGTCAGCTTCAACCTTCGCTTGATTTTTACTTGATTTTTTCATAAAATAAGGGAAAATCAATTTTCTTGGTATTTTTCTAAAAATCACTAAAAATAGTAGAACCTTCCGGAACTCAGTGCCCACTACTTCAGACGGCTCGTCACGAATCAAATTAGGCTCTAACAGAGACAAACAGGTTACGCTCACAGAAATACCCTATTTTTCTCAAAATATCCCATTTTCTAGCCAAAACCAAAGCTATAGCACACGGGTTTTGGACTTCTCTTGGTGGCTTCCGAATTTTCACCCAATTTCTTGCAAGGCCATGCCAAACGCTGCTCAGATCGGGTACACGATGCCAGAAGAAGAAGCACGGATCTGTTTCAAACTTTCGTTTGATTTTTACTTGAATTTTTTCAAAAAATAAGGGAAAAATCAATTTTCTTGGTATTTTTTCTAAAAAATCACCAAAAAATAGTAGAACATTCCGGGAACTGTGTCCCATTACTTCAGACGGCTCGTCACTAATCCAAATTGGGCTCTAACAGAGACAAACAGGGTTACGTTTGCAGAAATACCCTATTTTTCTCAAAAATATCCCATTTTTGGCCAAAAACCCAAGGCTTTAGCGCACGGGTTTTGGACCTCTCTTTGGTGGCTTCCGAATTTTGACCCAAATTCATGCAAGACCGTGCGACACGCCGCCAGATCGGGTACACGATGCCACAAGAAGAAGCACGGGTCTGCTTTGAACCTTCGCTTGATTTTTTTCAAAAATAAGGGAAAATCAATTGTCTTGGTATTTTTGCTAAAAATCACCAAAAATAGTATAACCTTCCGAGAACTGTGCCTCACTACTTTAGACGGCTCGTCACGAATCAAATTGGGCTCTAACAGAGACAAACAGGGTTACGTTCGCAGAAATACCCTATTTTTCTCAAAAATATCCCATTTTCGGCGCAAAACCAAAGCTATAGCACACGGGTTTTGGACTTCTCTTTGGTGGCTTCCGAATTTTCACCCAATTTCTTGCAAGGCCATGCCAAACGCGTTCAGACTCGGGTACACGATGCCAGAAGAAGAAGCACGGATCTGTTTCAAACTTTCGTTTGATTTTTACTTGAATTTTTTCAAAAATAAGGAAAAATCAATTTTCTTGGTATTTTTCTAAAAATCACCAAAAATAGTAGAACATTCCGGAACCGTGTCCCATTACTTGACGACTCGTCACTAATCCAAATTGGGCTCTAACAGAGACAAACAGGTTACGCTTGCGAAACACCCTATTTTTCTCAAAATATCCCATTTTTGGCCAAAACCCAAGGCTTTAGCGCACGGGTTTGGACCTCTCTTTGGTGGCTTCCGAATTTTGACCCAAATTCATGCAAGACCGTGCGACACGCGTCAAGATCTGGGTACACGATGCCACAAGAAGAAGCACGGTCTGCTTCGAACTTTCGTTTGATTTTTACTTTATTTTTTTCAAAAAATAAGGGAAAAATCAATTTTCTTGGTATTTTTTCTAAAAAATCACCAAAAAAATAGTATAACCTTCCGAGAACTGTGCCCCACTACTTCAGACGTCTCGTCAGGAATCAAATTGGGCTCTAACAGAGACAAACCAGGTTACGTTCGCAGAAATACCATAGTTTTCCGAAAAATATCAAATTTTTGGCCCAAAACCCAAGGCTATAGCACGGGTTTTGGACTTCTCTTGTCGGCTTCGAATTTTCTCCCAATTTCTTACAGGACCATGCGACACATGTCCGCATCGTGTACACGATGCCACAAGAAGAGGCACGTGTCTTTTCGAACCTTCCTTTGATTTTCACTTGATTTTTCACAAAAATAAGGGAAAATCAATTTTCTTGGTATTTTTCTAAAAATCACCAAAAATAGTAGAACCTTCCGGAACCGTGCCTCACTACTTGAGACGGCTCGTCACTAATCCAAATAGGGCTCTAACAGAGACAAACCGGATACGTTCAGCAAATACCCTATTTTTCTCAAAAATATCCCATTTTTGGCACAAAACCCAAGCTATTGCACACGGGTTTTGGACTTCTCTTTGGTGGCTTCCGAATTTTTACCCAATTTCTTGCAGGGCCGTGCGGCACGCGTCCGTATTGCATACACGATGGTACAAGAAGAGGCACGGGTCTGTTTCGAACCTTCCTTTGATTTTTCCCAAAAAATAAGGGAAAAATCAATTTTGTTGGTATTTTTTCTAAAAAATCACCAAAAAATAGTTGAACCTTCCGGGAACTGTGCCCCACTACTTCACACGGCTCGTCACTAATCCAAATAGGGCTCTAACAGAGACAAACCGGGTTAACTTCGAAGAAATACCCTTGTTTTCTAAAAAATATCCCATTTTTGGCACAAAACCCAAGCTATAGCACTCAGGTTTTGGACTTCTCTTTGGTGGATTTCGAATTTTCACCCAATTTCTTGCAAAGCCATGCCGAACGCGTCCGTACTGGGTACACACTGCCAGAGAAAGAAGCACGGATCAGTTTCGAACCTTCGCTTGACTTTTACTTGATTTTTTTCATAAAATAAGGGAAAAATCAATTTTCTTGGTATTTTTTCTAAAAAATCACCAAAAAATAGTAGAACCTTCCGGGAACTGCGTCCCACTACTTCAGACGGCTCGTCACGAATCAAATTGGGCTCCAACAGAGACAAACCGGGTTACGTTCGCAGAAATACCATACGTTCGCACACGGGTTTTGGACTTCTCTTTGGTGGCTTCCGAATTTTCACCCAATTTCTTTCAAGGACGTGCCAAACCCGTCCGTACTGGGTATACGATGCTAGAGGAAGAAGCGCGGGTCTGTTTCGAACCTTCGTTTGATTTTTACTTTATTTTTTTCAAAACATAAAGGAAAAATCAATTTTCTTGGTATTTTTTCAAAAAAATCACCAAAAAATAGTGGAAACTTCCGGAAACTGTGCCCCACTAATTCAGACGACTCTTCACTAATCCAAATAGGGCTCTAACAGAGACAAACAGGGTTACGTTCGCAGAAATACCCTATTTTTCTCAAAAATATCCCATTTTCGGCCCAAAACCAAAGCTATAGCACACGGGTTTTGGACTTCTCTTTGGTGGCTTCCGAATTTTCACCCAATTTCTTGCAAGGCCATGCCAAACGCGTTCGTACTGGGTACACGATGCCAGAAGAAGAAGCACGGTCCGTTTCGAACTTTCGCTTGATTTTTACTTGATTTTTTCAAAAATAAGGGAAAAATCAATTTTCGTGGTATTTGTTCTAAAAATCACCGTAAATAGTGATCTTCCGAATCGGTCCCACTACTAGACGGCTCGTCACTAATCCAAATAGGGCTCTAACAGAGACAAACAGGTTACGCTAGTAAATACCCTATTTTTCTCAAAATATCCCATTTTGGCCAAAACCCATGCTATAGCAAGACGGGTTTGCACTTCTTGGCGGCTTCCGAATCTTGACCCAAATTACGCAAGGTCGCGCGACACGCCGCAAGATTGGTGCATGATTCCACAAGAAGAAGCATCGGTCCTGCTTCAAACCTTCCTTGATTTTTTTCAAAAATATGGAAAAATCATTGTCTTGGTATTTTCCCAAAATCACCGTAGTAGAATCTTCCGAACCGCGTCCCACTACTTCGACATCTCGTCACGAATCAAATTGGCTTAACAGACAAACTAGTTACGTCATAGCAATACCATAGTTTTCGAAAATATCACTTTGGCTCAAAACCCGCTATAAGATACGGGTTTGGACTTCTTTGTCGGCTGATTCTCACCCACTTCGCAGTGACCACGCGACACGCGTCTTCACTATGCACACGATGTCACAAGAAGAGGCACGCGTTCCGCTTCAAATCCTTCCTTGATTTTTACTTGATTTTTCCAAAATAAGGAAAAATCACTTGTTGGTATTTTTCTAAATCACCGTGATAGTAACCTTCCGAACCGTGCCCCACACTTCAGACGGCTTGTCACCAATCCAATAGGTTTCAACAGACAGATCGAAGACGCTCGCAGAATACCCTTGTTTTCTCAAAATATCCCATTTTGGCACAAACCCAGCTTACAAGACTCGTGTTTGACTTCTTCAGGATTTCGACCACCACTCTCGCAGCCACGTCGACATCCGCATCGCTACACGCCGCCAGAAGACGGAGTCGCTGAATCCTTCGCTGATTTTACTGATTTTTTCAAAATAAGGAAAAATCATTCTTTTGTATTTTTCTAAAATCACTGTGGTCAGTAGTTCTGAATCGGCCCCACTACTCAGACGTTCGTCACTAATCCAAATAGGGCTCCAACAGTGACAAATAGGGTTACGGGCATTTCTACTAATGTAACCCTGCTTGTCTCCGTGAGAGCTTTATTTGGATCTCGTGACTTAGTCGCTTGAAGTAGTGGGCACAGCTCCCTAAGGTTCTACTATTTTTGGTATTTTTAGAAAAATATTAAGAAAATTGATTTTCCCTTATTTTTGAAAAAATCTAGTAAAAATCAAACGAAGGTTCGAAATGCACTCGGCTTCTTCCTGTGGCATCGTGTACCCAGTACGGACGCGTGTGGCATGGCCTTGCATGAAATTGGGTGAAAATTCGGAATCCACCAAAGAGAATGCCAAAACCCGTGCGCTATAGCCTTTGGTTTTGGGCCAAAATGAGATTTTTTGGGAAAACTATGCTATTTCTGCGAACGAAACCCGCTTCGTCTCTGTTAGAGCTCAATTTGATTCGTGACGAGCCGTTTGAAGTAGTGGGGCACAGTGCCCGGAAGGTTCTACTATTTTTTGGTGATATTTTAGAAAAAATGCCAAGAAAATTGATTTTTCCCTTATTTTTGGAAAAAAATCGAGTAAAAATCAAAATAAGGTTCGGAACAGGCCCGTGCTTCTTCCTGTGGCATCGTGAACCCAGTACGGATGCGTGTCTCATGGCCTTGCATGAAATTGGGTGAAAATTCGGAAGCCACCAAAGAGAAGTCCAAAACCCGTGCGCTATAGACTTGGGTTTTGGGCCAAAAATGGGATTTTTTGGGAAAACTATGGTATTTCGCGAACGTAACTCGGTTTGTCTCTCGCTAGAGCCCTATTTAGATTCGTGACGAGCCGTCTCAAGTAGTGGGCACAGCTCCTGAAGGTTCTACTATTTTTGGTGATTTTTAGAAAAATACCAAGAAAATTGATTTTTCCCTTATTTTTGAAAAATCAAGTATAAATCAAACGAAGGTTCAAATGCACTCGGCTTCTTCCTCGTGGCATCGTGAACCCAAGACGGATGCGTGTCGACACTGACCTTGTAAGAAATTGGGTGAAAATTCGAAGCCACTAAAGAGAAGTCCAAAACCCGTGTGCTATAGCTATGGGTTTTGGGCAAAAATAGGATATTTTTGGGAAAACTAGGGTATTTCACTGAATGTAACCCGATTTTTGTCTCGTCTGTGAGAGCTCTATTTGATTCGTGACTGAGCCGCTTGAAGTAGTAGGGCACAGCTCCTGAAGGTTCTACTATTTTTGGTATTTTTAGAAAAATACCAAGAAAATTGATTTTTCCCTTATTTTTAGAAAGAATCAAGCATATATCAAACGAAGGTTCGAAATGCATCTGCGGCTTCTTCCTCGTGGCATCGTGATACCCAAGACGGACACGTGCTTGCACGACCTTGCAAGAAATTGGGTGAAAATTCGAAGCCACTGAAGAGAAGTCCAAAACCCGTGTGCTATAGCTATGGTTTTGGGCCAAAATAGTATATTTTTGGGAAAACTAGGTATTTCTACGAACGTAACCTGCTTTGTCTCTCATAGAGCCCTATTTGGATTCGTGACTGAGCCTCTCAAGTAGTAAGGCACAGCTCCTGAAGGTTCCACTATTTTTGGTGATTTTTAGAAAAATACTAAGAAAATTGATTTTTCCCTTATTTTTAAAAAGAATCAAGTATAAATCAAACGAAGGTTCAAACAGCATCTGCGCTTCTTCTCGTGGCATCGTGATACCCAAGACGGACGCTGTCGCACTGACCTTGCAAGAAATTGGGTGAAAATTCGAAGCCACTAAAGAGAAGTCCAAAACCCGTGTGCTATAGCTATGGTTTTGGGCCAAAAATAGTATATTTTTGGGAAAACTAGGGTATTTCTACTAACGTAACCCGCTTTGTCTCTCGTAGAGCCCTATTTGATTCGTGACGAGCCGTCTCAAGTAGTAGGGCACGCCTCCTGAAGGTTCTACTATTTTTGGTGATTTTTAGAAAAATACTAAGAAAATTGATTTTTCCCTTATTTTTGAAAAAATCAAGTAAAAATCAAACGAAGATTCGAAATGCATCTGCGCTTCTTCCTCGTAGCATCGTATACCCAAGACGGATGCATGTCGGCACGACCTTGCAAGAAATTGGGTGAAAATTCGAAGCCAACTGAAGAGAAGTCCAAAACCCGTGATGCTATAGCTTTGGGTTTTGGGCAAAAATGGGATATTTTTGGGAAAACTAGAGTATTTCACTGAACGTAACTCGGCTTTGTCTCTCGTAGAGCCCTATTTGATTCGTGACGAGCCGTCTCAAGTAGTGGGCACAGCTCCCTAAGGTTCTACTATTTTTGGTGATTTTTTAGAAAAATATCAAGAAAATTGATTTTTCCCTTATTTTTGAAAAAATCAAGTAAAAATCAAACGAAGGTTCGAAACAGTACTCGCGGCTTCTTCCTCGTGGCATCATGTACGCAAGTACGGACGCGTGTCGCACGGCCTTGCAAGAAATTGGGTGAAAATTCGAAGCCACTGAAGAGAAGTCCAAAACCCGTAGTGCTATAGACTTGGTTTTGGGCCAAAAATGGATATTTTGGGAAAACTATGGTATTTCTGCGAACGTAACCTAGTTTGTCTCTGTCAGAGCCCTATTTTGATTCGTGACGAGTCGTCTCAAGTAGTAGGGCAAAGTTCCTGAAGGTTCTACTATTTTTTGGTGATTTTTAGAAAAATACTAAGAAAATTGATTTTTCCCTTATTTTTAAAAAAATCAAGTATAAATCAAACGAAGGTTCGAAATAGCACTCGTGCTTCTTCCTCGTGGCATCGTGATACCCAAGACGGACGCTGTTGGCACGACCTTGCAAGAAATTGGGTGAAAATTCGAAGCCACTAAAGAGAAGTCCAAAACCCGTAGTGCTATAGCTATGGGTTTTGGGCCAAAAATGGGATATTTTTGGGAAAACTAGAGTATTTCTACGAACGTAACCCGCTTTGTCTCTCGTAGAGCCCGATTTGATTCGTGACGAGCCGTCTCAAGTAGTGAGGCATAGCTCCTGAAGGTTCTACTATTTTTGGTGATTTTTAGAAAAATGCTAAGAAAATTGATTTTTCCCTTATTTTTGAAAAAATCAAGTAAAAATCAAACGAAGGTTCAAATGCACTCCGTGCTTCTTCCTCTGCGCATCGTGGTACGCAAGATGGACGCATGTCGCATGGCCTTGTAAGAAATTGGGTGAAAATTCAAGCCACCAAAGAGAAGTCCAAAACCCGTGTGCTATAGCTATGGTTTTGGGCCAAAATGGGATATTTTTGGGAAAACTAGGGTATTTCTACTGAACGTAACCCGGTTTGTCTCTCGTTAGAGCTCTATTTGGATTAGTGACGAGCCGTCTCAAGTAGTGAGGCACAGCTCCTGAATGTTCTACTATTTTTGGTGATTTTTAGAAAAATATTAAGAAAATTGATTTTTCCCTTATTTTTGAAAAAATCAAGTAAAAATCAAACGAAGGTTCGAAATGCACCTGCGGTTCTTCCTCGTGGCATCGTGGTACCCAAGCACGGACGCGTGTCGCACGGCCTTGCAAGAAATTGGGTGAAAATTCGAAGCCAACTAAAGAGAAGTCCAAAACCCGTGCGCTATAGCTTTGGGTTTTGGGCCAAAATGGGATATTTTTGGGAAAACTAGGTATTTCGCGAACGTAACTCTAGTTTGTCTCTCGTTAGAGCCCTATTTGGATTCAGTGACGAGCCGTCTCAAGTAGTGGGCACAGCTCCTGAAGGTTCTACTATTTTTGGTGATTTTTAGAAAAATACTAAGAAAATTGATTTTTCCTTTATTTTTGAAAAAATCAAGTAAAATCAAACGAAGGTTCGAAATAGCACTCGTGCTTCTTCCCCGTGGCATCGCGTATCGCAAGACGGACGCGTGTCGCATCGCTCTGCAAGAAATTGGGTGAAAATTTGAAGCCACTAAAGAGAAGTCCAAAACCCGTGTGCTATAGCCTTGGTTTTGGGCAAAAATGGGATATTTTTGGGAAAACTAGAGTATTTCATGCGAACGTAACTCTAGTTTGTCTCCGTTAGAGCCCTATTTGGATTAGTGACGAGTCGTCTCAAGTAGTGGGGCACAGCTCCTGAAGGTTCTACTATTTTTGATGATTTTTAGAAAAATATTGATAAAATTGATTTTTCCCTTATTTTTGAAAAAATCAAGTAAAAATCAAACGAAGGTCTCGAAATGCACTGCTGCTTCTTCCTCGTGGCATCGCGGTACCTAAGACGGACGCATGTCGCACGGCCTTGCAAGAAATTGGGTGAAAATTCAAGCCAACTAAAGAGAAGTCCAAAACCCGTGTGCTATAGCTTGGGTTTTGGGCCAAAATGGATATTTTTGGGAAAACTAGAGTATTTCTCGCGAACGTAACCTGGTTTGTCTCTCGTTAGAGCCCTATTTTGATTAGTGACGAGCCGTCTCAAGTAGTAGGGCACAGCTCCTTGAAGGTTCTACTATTTTTGGTGATTTTTTAGAAAAATACTAATAAAATTGATTTTTCCCTTATTTTTGAAAAAATCAAGTAAAAATCAAACGAAGGTTCGAAATGCACCTGCGGCTTCTTCCTCCGGCATCGCGTACGCTAGCACGGACGCATGTCGCACTGGCCTTGTAAGAAATTGGGTGAAAATTCGAAGCCACTAAAGAGAAGTCCAAAACCCGTGTGCTATAGCCTTGGGTTTCGGGCAAAAATGGGATATTTTTGGGAAAACTAGAGTATTTCAGGAACGTAACTCCGCTTTGTCTCTGTTAGAGCCCAATTATGATTCGTGACTCGCAGTCTCAAGTAGTGGGCACAGCTCCCTAAGGTTCTACTATTTTTGGTGATTTTTAGAAAAATACTAAGAAAATTGATTTTTCCCTTATTTTTAAAAAATCAAGTAAAATCAAACGAAGGCTCGAAACAGACCCGTGCTTCTTCCTCTGGCATCATGTACCTAGTACGGATGCGTTTGGCACTGCCTTGTAAGAAATTGGGTGAAAACTAGGGTATTTCTGCGAACGTAAACCGGTTTGTCTTTGTTAGAGCCTTATTTGGATTAGTGACGAGTCGTCTGAAGTAGTGAGGCACAGCTCCCTAAGGTTCTACTATTTTTGGTGAATTTTTAGAAAGAATACTAACAAAATTGATTTTTCCCTTATTTTTTGAAAAAATCAAGTAAAATCAAACGAAGGTTCAAATGCATCTGCGCTCTTCTTGTGGCATCGTGTACGGAGCACGGAAGCTTGTCGAACGGCCCTACAAGAAATTGGGTGAAAATTCAGAAGCCACCAAAGAGAAGTCCAAAACCCGTGTGCTATAGCCTTGGGTTTTGGGCCGAAAATGGGATATTTTTGGGAAAACTAGAGTATTTCTGCGAACGTAACCCGGTTTGTCTCTGTTAGAGCCCAATTTGATTCCTGTGGCATCGTGGTACCCAAGACGGACGCATTTGGCATGGCCTTGTAAGAAATTGGGTGAAAATTCGAAGCTACCAAAGAAAAGTCCAAAACTTGTGTGCTATAGCTAGGGTTTCGAGCCAAAATGGGATATTTTTGGGAAAACAAGGGTATTTCGTGAACGTGAACTCGGTTTGTCTCTCGTAGAGCCCTATTTGGATTAGTGACGAGCCGTCTCAAGTAGTGGGGCACAGCTCCTAAGGTTCTACTATTTTTGGTGATTTTTAGAAAAATACTAACATAATTGATTTTTCCCTTATTTTTGAAAAAATCAAGTAAAATGAAACGAAGGTTCAAAATGCACTCCATGCCTCTTCTTATGGCATCGCGGTACGCAGCACGGACGCGTGTCGCACGTACCTGCAAGAAATTGGGTGAAAATTCTAAGCCACTAAAGAGAAGTCCAAAAGCCGTAGCGCTATAGCCTTGGGTTTTGGGCAAAAATGGGATATTTTTGGGAAAACTAGAGCATTTCAGATGAACGTAACCCGGCTTTGTCTCTCGTTAGAGCGCATTATGATTCGTGACGAGCCGTCTCAAGTGTCAGGGCACGGCTCCTGAAGGTTCTACTATTTTTGGTGATTTTTAGAAAAATACTAAGAAAATTGATTTTTCCCTTATTTTTGAAAAAATCAAGTAAAAATCAAACGAAGGTTCGAAATAGACTCGTGCTTCTTCCTCTGGCATCGTGTACCCAGTACGGACGCATTTGGCATGGCCTTGTAAGAAATTGGGTGAAAATTCGGAAGCCACCAAAGAGAAGTCCAAAACTCGTGTGCTATAGCTTGGTTTTGGGTCAAAATGGGATATTTTTGGGAAAACTAGGGTATTTCTGCGAACGTAAACCGGCTTTGTCTCTGTTAGAGCCCTATTTGGATTAGTGACGAGCCGTCTCAAGTAGTAGGGCACAGCTCCCTAAGGGTCTACTATTTTTGGTTATTTTTTAGAAAAAATACCAACAAAATTGATTTTTCCCTTATTTTTTGAAAAAAATCAAGTAAAAATCAAACGAAGGTTCGAAATAGACCCGTGCCTGTTCTTGTGGCATCATGTACGCAGTACAGACGCGTGTCGCACGGCCCTACAAGAAATTGGGTGAAAATTCAGAAGCCACCAAAGAGAAGTCCAAAACCCGTGCGCTATAGCCTTGGGTTTTGGGCCAAAAATGGGATATTTTTGGGAAAACTAGGGTATTTCAGTGAACGTAATCCTGCTTTGTCTCTCGTAGAGCCCAATTTGATTCCTCGTGGCATCGTGGTACCCAAGACGGACGCATTTGGCATGGCCTTGTAAGAAATTGGGTGAAAATTCGAAGCCACCAAAGAAAAGTCCAAAACTCGTGTGCTATAGCTTGGTTTTGGGCCAAAATGAGATATTTTTGGGAAAACAAGGGTATTTCGTGAACGTAAACCGGTTTGTCTCTGTTAGAGCCCTATTTGGATTAGTGACGAGCCGTCTCAAGTAGTGAGGCACAGCTCCCTAAGGTTCTACTATTTTTGGTGATTTTTAGAAAAATACTAACATAATTGATTTTTCCCTTATTTTTTAAAAAATCAAGTAAAATCAAACGAAGGTTCGAAATGCACTCTGCTTCTTCCTATGGCATCGCGGTACCCAAGACGGACGCGTGTCGCACCGCCCTGCAAGAAATTGGGTGAAAATTCGAAGCCACTAAAGAGAAGTCCAAAACCCGTGGTGCTATAGCCTTGGGTTTCGAGTCAAAATGGGATATTTTTGGGAAAACTAGAGTATTTCACGAACGTAACCCTGCTTTGTCTCCGTTAGAGCCCAATTATGATTCGTGACGAGCCGTCTCAAGTAGTGAGGCACAGCTCCTGAAGGTTCTACTATTTTTGGTGATTTTTAGAAAAATACTAAGAAAATTGATTTTTCCCTTATTTTTTGAAAAATCAAGTAAAAATCAAACGAAGGTTCGAAATAGCACCTGCGCTTCTTCCTCCGGCATCGTGGTACTCAAGACGGACGCATTTGGCATGGCCTTGTAAGAAATTGGGTGAAAATTCGAAGCCACCAAAGAGAAGTCCAAAACTTGTGTGCTATAGCTTAGGTTTTGGGCCAAAATGGGATATTTTTGGGAAAACTAGGGTATTTCTGTGAACGTGAACCTGGTTTGTCTCTCGTTAGAGCCCTATTTGGATTAGTGACGAGTCGTCTCAAGTAGTGAGGCACAGCTCCCTGAAGGTTCTACTATTTTTGGTGATTTTTAGAACAAATACTAACATAATTGATTTTTCCCTTATTTTTTGAAAAAATCAAGTAAAAATGAAACGACGGTTCGAAAGAGACCCGTGCCTCTTCTTATGGCATCGCGGTACGCAAGCACGGACGCGTGTCGCACCGCCTGCAAGAAATTGGGTGAAAATTCAAGCCACTGAAGAGAAGTCCAAAACCCGTGTCCTATAGCCTTGGGTTTCGGGTCAAAATGGGATATTTTTGGGAAAACTAGAGTATTTCTGCGAACGTAATCCTGGCTTTGTCTCGTTAGAGCCCAATTAGATTCGCGACGAGTCAGTCTCAAGTAGTGGGCACAGCTCCCTGAAGGTTCTACTATTTTTGGTGATTGTTTAGAAAAATATTAAGAAAATTGATTTTTCCCTTATTTTTAAAAAAATCAAGTAAAATCAAATGAAGGTCTCGAAATGCACTCTGCTTCTTCCCCGTGGTATCGTAGTACCCAAGACGGACGCATTTGGCACGCCCTTGCAAGAAATTGGGTGAAAATTCGAAGCCACTGAAGAGAAGTCCAAAACCCGTGGTGCTATAGCTTGGGTTTCGAGTCAAAATGGGATATTTTTGGGAAAAATAGAGTATTTCGCGAACGTAACCCTGCTTTGTCTCGTCAGAGCCCATTATGATTCGTGACGAGCCGTCTCAAGTGTCGGAGCACAGCTCTCGAAGGTTCTACTATTTTTGGTGATTTTTAGAAACAATATTAAGAAAATTGATTTTTCCCTTATTTTTGAAAAATCAAGTAAAAATCAAACGAAGGTTCAAACAGCACCCGTGCTTCTTCCTCCGGCATCGTGTACTCAAGACGGACGTATTTGGCATGGCCTTGCAAGAAATTGGGTGAAAATTCGAAGCCACCAAAGAGAAGTCCAAAACCTGTGTGCTATAGCTTGGGTTTTGGGGCCAAAATGGGATATTTTTGGGAAAACTAGAGTATTTCAGTGAACGTAACCTGTTTGTCTCTATTAGAGCCCTATTTGGATTAGTGACGAGCCGTCTCAAGTAGTGGGGCACAGCTCCTGAAGGTTCTACTATTTTTGGTGATTTTTTAGAACAAATACTAACATAATTGATTTTTCCCTTATTTTTTGAAAAATCAAGTAAAATGAAACGACGGTCTCGAAGAGACCCGTGCCTCTTCTATGGCATCGTGGTACGCAAGCACCGGACGCGTGTCGCACCGCCCTGCAAGAAATTGGGTGAAAATTCGAAGCCACTGAAGAGAAGTCCAAAACCCGTGTCCTATAGCCTTGGGTTTCAGGTCAAAAATGGATATTTTTGGGAAAACTAGAGTATTTCAGCGAACGTAACTCGGCTTTGTCTCTATTAGAGCCCAATTAGATTCGCGACGAGTCAGTCTCAAGTAGTGGGCACAGCTCCCTGAAGGTTCTACTATTTTTGGTGATTGTTTAGAAAAATATTCAAGAAAATTGATTTTTCCCTTATTTTTAAAAAAATCAAGTAAAATCAAACGAAGGTCTCAAATGCACTCGTGCTTCTTCCTCGCGGTATCGTAGTACCCAAGACGGACGCATTTGGCACGTCCTTGCAAGAAATTGGGTGAAAATTCGAAGCCACTGAAGAGAAGTCCAAAACCCGTGGTGCTATAGCTTGGTTTTGGGTCAAAATGGGATATTTTTGGGAAAAATAGAGTATTTCGCGAACGTAACCTGCTTTGTCTCTCATAGAGCCCTATTATGGATTCGTGACGAGCCGTCTCAAGTGTCAGGGCACAGCCTCGAAGGTTCTACTATTTTTGGTGATTTTTTAGAAACAATACTAAGAAAATTGATTTTTCCCTTATTTTTTGAAAAATCAAGTAAAATCAAACGAAGGTTCAAACAGCACCTGCGCTTCTTCCTCTGGCATCGTGGTACTCAAGACGGACGATTTGGCATGGCCTTGTAAGAAATTGGGTGAAAATTCGAAGCCACCAAAGAGAAGTCCAAAACTCGTGTGCTATAGCTTAGGTTTTGGGCCAAAATGGGATATTTTTGGGAAAACTAGGGTATTTCTGTGAACGTGAACTCGGTTTGTCTCTCGTTAGAGCCCTATTTGGATTAGTGACTGAGCCGTCTCAAGTAGTAAGGCACGCTCCTTAAGGTTCTACTATTTTTGGTGATTTTTAGAACAAATACTAACAAAATTGATTTTTCCCTTATTTTTTGAAAAAATCAAGTAAAATGAAACGACGGTTCGAAATGCACCTGCGCTTCTTCTTATGGCATCGTGTACGCAAGACGGACGCGTGTCGCACGGCCTCGCAAGAAATTGGGTGAAAATTCGAAGCCACTAAAGAGAAGTCCAAAACCCGTGTGCTATAGCCTTGGGTTTTGGGTCAAAATGGGATATTTTTGGGAAAACTAGAGTATTTCGCAGAACGTAATCCTGCTTGTCTCTGCTAGAGCCCAATTAGATTCGTGACGAGTCGTCTCAAGTAGTGAGGCACAGCTCCTAAGGTTCTACTATTTTTGGTGATTTTTAGAAAAATACTAAGAAAATTGATTTTTCCCTTATTTTTAAAAAATCAAGTAAAATCAAATGAAGGTCTCGAAATGCACTCGTGCTTCTTCCTCGTGGTATCGTGGTACCCAAGACGGACGCATTTGGCACGGCCTTGCAAGAAATTGGGTGAAAATTCGAAGCCACTAAAGAGAAGTCCAAAACCCGTGTGCTATAGCTTGGGTTTTGGGCCAAAATGGGATATTTTTGGGAAAACTAGAGTATTTCGCGAACGTAAACCTGGCTTTGTCTCTCGTAGAGCCCTATTATGATTCGTGACGAGCCGTCTCAAGTAGTGGGGCACAGCTCCTGAAGGTTCTACTATTTTTTGGTGAATTTTTAGAAACAATATTAACAAAATTGATTTTTCCCTTATTTTTGAAAAAATCAAGTAAAAATCAAACGAAGGTTCGAAAAGACCACGGCTTCTTCCTCGTGGCATCGTGTACCCAAGACGGACGCATGTTGCACTGGCCTTGCATGAAATTGGATGAAAATTCAGAAGGCACTAAAGAGAAGTCCAAAACCCGTAGCGCTTATAGCCTTGGGTTTTGGGCAAAAATGGGATATTTTTGGGAAAACTAGAGTATTTCAAATGAACGTAATGTGTTTGTCTCTATTAGAGCCCATTATGATTCGTGACGAGCCGTCTCAAGTGTCGAGGCACAGCTCCTAAGGTTCTACTATATTTTGGTGATTTTTAGAAAAATTCCAAGAAAATTGTTTTTCCCTTATTTTTTCAAAAATCAATTTAAAATCAAACGAAGGTTCGAAATGCACTCGTGCTACTTCCTCCGGCATCGCGTACCCAGCACCGGACGCGTGTCGCACTGCCTTGCATGAAATTGGATGAAAATTCGAAGGCACTAAAGAGAAGTCCAAAACCCGTGCGCTATAGCCTTGGGTTTTGGGCAAAAATGGGATATTTTTGGGAAAACTAGAGTATTTCAAATGAACGTAATGTGTTTGTCTCTATTAGAGCCCATTATGATTCGTGATGAGTCAGTCTCAAGTGTCAGGCACAGCTCCCTAAGGTTCTACTATATTTTGGTGATTTTTTAGAAAAATTTCAAGAAAATTGATTTTTCCCTTATTTTTTCAAAAAATCAATTAAAAATCAAACGAAGGTTCGAAATGCACCTGCGCTTCTTCCTCCGGCATCGCGGTACCCAAGACGGACGCTGCTTGGCACGGCCTTGTAAGAAATTGGGTGAAAATTCAGAACCACTGAAGAGAAGTCCAAAACCCGTGTGCTATAGCTCTGGTTTTGGGCCAAAATGGGATATTTTTGGGAAAACAAGGGTATTTCGCTGAACGAAACCTGCTTTGTCTCTCGTAGAGCCCTATTTGGATTAGTGACGAGCCGTCTCAAGTAGTGAGGCACAGCCTCCTAAGGTTCTACTATTTTTGGTGAATTTTTAGAAACAATACCAACAAAATTGATTTTTCCCTTATTTTTTGAAAAAATCAAAGGAAGGTTCGAAATGCATCTGCGGCTCTTCTTGTGGCATCGCGGTACGCAAGACGGACGCGTGTCGCACGGCCTCGCAAGAAATTGGGTGAAAATTCGTAGCCACTAAAGAGAGGTCCAAAACCAAGGTGCTATAGCCTTGGGTTTTAGGCCAAAATGGGATATTTTTGGGAAAACTAGAGTATTTCTGCGAACGTAACCCTGCTTATCTCTCGTAGAGCCCAATTTGATTCGTGACTTGAGCCGTCTCAAGTAGTAAGGCACGCTCCTGTATGTTCTACTATTTTTGGTGATTTTTAAAAAATACTAAGAAAATTGATTTTTCCCTTATTTTTTGAAAAATCAAGTAAAATGAAACGAAGGTTCAAATAGCACCTGCGTCTCTTCTTATGGCATCGTGGTACGCAAGACGGACACGTGTCGCACTGCCTCGCAAGAAATTGGGTGAAAATTCGAAGCCACTAAAGAGAAGTCCAAAACCCGTGTGCTATAGCCTTGGGTTTCGAGTCAAAATGGGATATTTTTGGGAAAACTAGAGCATTTCGTAGAACGTAACCCTGCTTTGTCTCTCATTAGAGCCCAATTAGATTCGCGACGAGCCGTCTCAAGTAGTGGGCACAGCTCCTGAAGGTTCTACTATTTTTGGTGATTTTTTAGAAAAATACTAAGAAAATTGATTTTTCCCTTATTTTTAAAAAATCAAGTAAAAATCAAACGAAGGTCCGAAATGCACTCGTGCTTCTTCCTCGTGGTATCGTGTACCCAAGACGGACGCATTTGGCACTGGCCTTGCAAGAAATTGGGTGAAAATTCGAAGCCACTGAAGAGAAGTCCAAAACCCGTGTGCTATAGCTTGGGTTTTGGGTCAAAATGGGATATTTTTGGGAAAAATAGAGTATTTCGCGAACGTAACCCTGCTTTGTCTCTCGTTAGAGCCCATTATGATTCGTGACGAGCCGTCTCAAGTAGTCGGGGCACAGCTCCTGAAGGTTCTACTATTTTTGGTGATTTTTTAGAAACAATATTAAGAAAATTGATTTTTCCCTTATTTTTGAAAAAATCAAGTAAAAATCAAACGAAGGTTCGAAATGACACTGCGTTCTTCCATCGGCATCGTGTACCCAAGACGGACGCATTGTCGCATGGCCTTGCAAGAAATTGGGTGAAAATTCGAAGCCACCAAAGAGAAGTCCAAAACCCGTGCGCTATAGCCTTGGGTTTTGGGCAAAAATGGGATATTTTTGGGAAAACTAGAGTATTTCAAATGAACGTAATCCTGTTTGTCTCTATTAGAGCCCATTATGATTCGTGACGAGCCGTCTCAAGTGTCGAGGCACGCTCCCTGAAGGTTCTACTATTTTTGGTGATTTTTAGAAAAATATTCAAGAAAATTGATTTTTCCCTTATTTTTGCAAAAATCAAGTAAAAATCAAACGAAGGTTCGAAATGCACCTGCGCTTCTTCCTCCGGCATCGCGGTACCCAAGACGGACGCTGCTCGGCATGGCCTTGCAAGAAATTGGGTGAAAATTCGAAGCCACTAAAGAGAAGTCCAAAACCCGTGTGCTATAGCCTTGGTTTTGGGCCAAAATGGGATATTTTTGGGAAAACTAGGGTATTTCACGAACGTAATCCTGCTTTGTCTCTCATTAGAGCCCATTATGATTCGTGATGAGCCGTCTCAAGTGTCAGGCACAGCTCCCTGAAGGTTCTACTATTTTTGGTGATTTTTAGAAAAATACCAAGAAAATTGATTTTTCCCTTATTTTTTGAAAAAATCAATAAAATCAAACGAAGGTTCAAATAGCACTCTGCTTCTTCCTCCGGCATCGTGTACCCAAGACGGACGCTGCTCGCACGGCCTTGCAAGAAATTGGGTGAAAATTCGAAGCCACTAAAGAGAAGTCCAAAACCCGTGTGCTATAGCTTGGTTTTGGGCCAAAATGGGATATTTTTGGGAAAACTAGGGTATTTCGCGAACGTAACCCTGCTTTGTCTCTCGTAGAGCCCTATTTGGATTAGTGACGAGCCGTCTCAAGTAGTAAGGCACAGCTCCTAAGGTTCTACTATTTTTGGTGATTTTTAGAAAAATACCAAGAAAATTGATTTTTCCCTTATTTTTTGAAAAATCAAGTAAAATCAAACGAAGGTTCGAAATGCACTCGTGCTTCTTCTTCGTGGCATCGCGGTACGCAAGACGGACGCGTGTCGCATCGGCCTTGCAAGAAATTGGGTGAAAATTCGAAGCCACTAAAGAGAAGTCCAAAACCCGTAGTGCTATAGCCTTGGGTTTTGGGTCAAAATGGGATATTTTTGGGAAAACTAGAGTATTTCGCGAACGTAACCCTGCTTTGTCTCTCGTAGAGCCCTATTTGGATTCAGTGACGAGTCAGTCTCAAGTAGTGGGCACAGCCTCGAAGGTTCTACTATTTTTGGTGATTTTTAGAAAAATACTAAGAAAATTGATTTTTCCCTTATTTTTGAAAAAATCAAGTAAAAATCAAACGAAGGTTCGAAATGCACCTGCGCTTCTTCTTATGGCATCGTAGTCCGCAAGACGGACGCTGTCGCATGGCCTCGCAAGAAATTGGGTGAAAATTGTAAGCCACTGAAGAGAAGTCCAAAACCCGTGTGCTATAGCCTTGGGTTTCGAGTCAAAATGGGATATTTTTGGGAAAACTAGAGTATTTCGCAGAACGTAATCCTGCTTTGTCTCGTTAGAGCCCAATTTGATTCAGTGACGAGCCAGTCTCAAGTAGTGGAGCACAGCTCCTGAAGGTTCTACTATTTTTGGTGATTTTTTAGAAAAATACTAAGAAAATTGATTTTTCCCTTATTTTTGAAAAAATCAAGTAAAAATCAAACGAAGGTTCGAACATGCACTCGTGCTTCTTCCTCGTGGCATCGTGTACCCAAGACGGACGCATGTTGGCACTGGCCTTGCAAGAAATTGGGTGAAAATTCGAAGCCACTAAAGAGAAGTCCAAAACCCGTGGTGCTATAGCTTGGGTTTTGGGCCAAAATGGGATATTTTTGGGAAAACTAGAGTATTTCTGCGAACGTAACCCTGCTTTGTCTCTCATTAGAGCCCTATTATGATTCGTGACGAGTCAGTCTCAAGTAGTGGGCACAGCTCCTCGAAGGTTCTACTATTTTTGGTGATTTTTAGAAAAAATACTAAGAAAATTGATTTTTCCCTTATTTTTGAAAAAATCAAGTAAAAATCAAACGAAGGTTCAAACAGACCTGCGTTTCTTCCTCCGGCATCGTGTACCCAAGACGAACGCTGTCTGGCATGGCCTTGCAAGAAATTGGGTGAAAATTCGAAGCCACTAAAGAGAAGTCCAAAACCCGTGTGCTATAGCTTGGTTTTGGGTCAAAAATGGGATATTTTTGGGAAAACTAGAGTATTTCTAGCGAACGTAACCCTGTTTGTCTCTATTAGAGCCCTATTATGATTAGTGACGAGCCGTCTCAAGTAGTGGGACACAGCTCCCTAAGGTTCTACTATTTTTGGTGATTTTTAGAAAAATACTAAGAAAATTGATTTTTCCCTTATTTTTGAAAAAATCAAGTAAAAATCAAACGAAGGTTCGAACATGCACCTGCTTCTTCCTCTGGCATCGTGTACCCAAGACGTGACGCTTGTCGCACGGCCTTGCAAGAAATTGGGTGAAAATTGAAGCCACTAAAGAGAAGTCCAAAACCCGTGTGCTATAGCCTTGGTTTTGGGCCAAAATGGGATATTTTTGGGAAAACTATGGTATTTCACTGAACGTAACTCTGTTTGTCTCTCGTTAGAGCCCATTTTGATTCGTGATGAGCCGTCTCAAGTAGTGAGGCACAGCTCCTGAAGGTTCTACTATTTTTGGTGATTTTTAGAAAAATATCAAGAAAATTGATTTTTCCCTTATTTTTGAAAAAATCAAGTAAAAATCAAACGAAGGTTCAAATGCACTCGTGCTTCTTCCTCCGGCATCGTGTACCCAAGACGAACGCTGCTTGGCATGGCCTTGCAAGAAATTGGGTGAAAATTCGAAGCCACTAAAGAGAAGTCCAAAACCCGTAGTGCTATAGCTTGGTTTTGGGCCAAAATGGGATATTTTTGAGAAAACTAGGGTATTTCCGCGAACGTAACCCTGCTTTGTCTCTGCTAGAGCCCTATTTGGATTAGTGACGAGTCAGTCTCAAGTAGTGGGACACAGCTCCTGAAGGTTCTACTATTTTTGGTGATTTTTAGAAAAATACCAAGAAAATTGATTTTTCCCTTATTTTTTGAAAAAATCAAGTAAAATCAAACGAAGGTTCAAATGCACCTGCGGCTTCTTCTCGTGGCATCGTGTACCCAAGACGGACGCGTGTCGCATGGCCTTGCAAGAAATTGGGTGAAAATTCGAAGCCACTAAAGAGAAGTCCAAAACCCGTAGTGCTATAGCCTTGGTTTTGGGCCAAAATGGGATATTTTTGGGAAAACTATGGTATTTCTCATGAACGTAACCTCGCTTTGTCTCGTTAGAGCCCTATTTGATTCAGTGACGAGCCGTCTCAAGTAGTGGGGCACAGCTCCTGAAGGTTCTACTATTTTTGGTGATTTTTAGAAAAATACTAAGAAAATTGATTTTTCCCTTATTTTTGAAAAAATCAAGTAAAAATCAAACGAAGGTTCGAAATGCATCTGCGCCTCTTCTCTGTGGCATCGTGGTACGCAAGACGGACGCTTGTCGCACGGCCTCGCAAGAAATTGGGTGAAAATTGAAGCCACTAAAGAGAAGTCCAAAACCCGTGTGCTATAGCCTTGGGTTTTGGGTCAAAATGGGATATTTTTGGGAAAACTATGGTATTTCGCGAACGTAACTCTTGGTCTATCTCGTTAGAGCCCTATTTGATTCGTGGACGAGCCGTCTCAAGTAGTGAGGCACAGCTCCTGAAGGTTCTACTATTTTTGGTGATTTTTAGAAAAATACTAAGAAAATTGATTTTTCCCTTATTTTTGAAAAAATCAAGTAAAAATCAAACGAAGGTTCGAAATGCACCTGCGTTTCTTCCTCCGGCATCGTGTACCCAAGACGAACGCGTTTGGCATGGCCTTGCAAGAAATTGGGTGAAAATTCGAAGCCAACTAAAGAGAAGTCCAAAACCCGTAGTGCTATAGCTTGGGTTTGGGGTCAAAAATGGGATATTTTTGAGAAAAATAGGGTATTTCGCGAACGTAACCTCGCTTTGTCTCGTTAGAGCCCTATTTGGATTAGTGACGAGCCGTCTCAAGTAGTGGGACATAGCTCCTGAAGGTTCTACTATTTTTTGGTGATTTTTAGAAAAATACTAAGAAAATTGATTTTTCCCTTATTTTTGAAAAAATCAAGTAAAAATCAAACGAAGGTTCGAAACAGCACCTGCGCTTCTTCCTCGTGGCATCGTGTACCCAAGACGGACGCGTGTCGCACTGGCCTTGCAAGAAATTGGGTGAAAATTCAAGCCACTAAAGAGAAGTCCAAAACCCGTGTGCTATAGCCTTGGTTTTGGGCCAAAATGGGATATTTTTGGGAAAACTATGGTATTTCGCTGAACGTAACTCGGTTTGTCTCTCGTTAGAGCCCAATTTGATTCGTGGACGAGTCGTCCAAGTAGTGAGGCACAGCCTCGAAGGTTCTACTATTTTTGGTGATTTTTAGAAAAATACTAAGAAAATTGATTTTTCCCTTATTTTTGAAAAAATCAAGTAAAAATCAAACGAAGGTTCGAAATAGCACTCGCGCTTCTTCCTCCGGCATCGTGTACCCAAGACGGACGTGTTTGGCATGGCCTTGCAAGAAATTGGGTGAAAATTCGAAGCCACTAAAGAGAAGTCCAAAACCCGTAGTGCTATAGCTTGGTTTTGGGCCAAAATGGGATATTTTTGGAAAAATAGGGTATTTCGCTGAACGTAACCTTGTTTGTCTCTCTTAGAGCCCTATTTGATTAGTGACGAGTCAGTCTCAAGTAGTGGGGCACAGCTCCTGAAGGTTCTACTATTTTTGGTGATTTTTAGAAAAATACTAAGAAAATTGATTTTTCCCTTATTTTTGGAAAAATCAAGTAAAAATCAAACGAAGGTTCGAAATGCACCGCGCCTCTTCTTCGTGGCATCGTGTACCCAAGATGGACGCGTGTCGCACTGGCCCTGCAAGAAATTGGGTGAAAATTCGAAGCCACTAAAGAGAAGTCCAAAACCCGTGTGCTATAGCCTTGGTTTTGGGACAAAATGGGATATTTTTGAGAAAAATAGAGTATTTCGCGAATGTAACCTCGCTTTGTCTCGTTAGAGCCCTATTTGGATTAGTGACTGAGTCGTCTCAAGTAGTGGGCACAGCTCCCTAAGGTTCTACTATTTTTGGTGATTTTTAGAAAAAATATCAAGAAAATTGATTTTTCCCTTATTTTTCGAAAAAATCAAGTAAAATCAAACGAAAGTTCGAAATGCACTCGTGTTTCTTCTTCTCGCATCGTGGTACCCAAGACGAACGCTGCTTGGCATGGCCTTGCAAGAAATTGGGTGAAAATTCGAAGCCACTGAAGAGAAGTCCAAAACCCGTAGTGCTATAGCTTGGTTTTGGGCCAAAATGTGATATTTTTGGGAAAACTATGGTATTTCGCTGAACGTAACTCTGGTTTGTCTCTGTTAGAGCCCAATTTGATTCGTGATTGAGACGTCATGAAGTAGTGGGCAATCGCTCCTGAAGGTTCTACTATTTTTGGTGATTTTTAGAAAAATACCAAGATAATTGATTTTTCCCTTATTTTTGAAAAATCAGTAAAATCAAACGAAGGTTCGAAATGCACCTGCGCTTCTTCCTCGTGGCATCGTGTACCCAATATCGATGCACGTGTCACATGGCCTTGCATGAATTTGGGTGAAAATTCGAAGCCACTAAAGAGAAGTCCAAAACCCGTGTGCTATAGCCTTGGTTTTGGGCCAAAATGGGATATTTTTGGGAAAACTATGGTATTTCTGCGAACGTAACCCTGGCTTTGTCTCTCATAGAGCCCAATTTGATTCGTGACGAGCCATATGCAAGTAGTGGGGCACAGCTCCTGAAGGTTCTACTATTTGTTTGGTTATTTTTAGAAAAATACTAAGAAAATTGATTTTTCCATTATTTTTGAAAAAATCAAGTAAAAATCAAACGAAGGTTCGAAATGCACCTGCGCTTCTTCCTCGTGGCATCGGTATCCAAGATAGACGCGTGTCGCATGGCCTCGTAAGAAATTGGGTGAAAATTCGAAGCCACTAAAGAGAAGTCCAAAACCCGTGGTGCTATAGCCTTGGTTTTGGGCCAAAATGGGATATTTTTAGGAAAACTATGGTATTTCCGCGAACGTAACCTCGGTCTGTCTCGTTAGAGCCCAATTTGATTCGTGACGAGCCGCTCAAAGTAGTGAGGCACAGCTCGTAAGGTTCTACTATTTTTGGTGATTTTTAGAAAAATACTAAGAAAATTGATTTTTCCCTTATTTTTGAAAAAATCAAGTAAAATGAAACGAAGGTTCGAAACAGCACCGTGCTTCTTCCTCCGGAATCGTGTACCCAAGACGGACGTGTTCGGCATGGCTTTGCAAGAAATTGGGTGAAAATTCGAAGCCACTAAAGAGAAGTCCAAAACCCGTGTGCTATAGCTTGGGTTTTGGGTCAAAAATGGGATATTTTTGAGAAAAATAGGGTATTTCGCTGAACGTAACCTTGTTTGTCTCTGCTAGAGCCCTATTTGGATTAGTGACGAGCCGTCTCAAGTAGTGGGACACAGCTCCTGAAGGTTCTACTATTTTTGGTGATTTTTAGAAAAATACTAACAAAATTGATTTTTCCCTTATTTTTGAAAAAATCAAGTAAAATGAAACGAAGGTTCGAAACAGCACCATGCTTCTTTCTATGGCATCGGTACCCAAGACGTGACGCGTGCTCGCATGGCTTTGCAAGAAATTGGGTGAAAATTCGAAGCCACTGAAGAGAAGTCCAAAACCCGTGATGCTATAGCTTGGTTTTGGGTCAAAAATTGGATATTTTTGAGAAAACTATGGTATTTCGCGAACGTAACTCTGGTTTGTCTCTCGTTAGAGCCCAATTTGATTCGTGACGAGACGTTCGAAGTAGTGGGCACATGCTCCTGAAGGTTCTACTATTTTTTGGTGATTTTTTAGAAAAATACCAAGATAATTGATTTTTCCCTTATTTTTGAAAAAATCATAAAACGAACGGTTCGAAACAGCACTCGTGGTTCTTCCTCGTGGCATCGTGGTACCCAAGATCGACGCGTGTCGCATGGCCTTGCATGAATTTGGGTGAAAATTCGAAGCCACTAAAGAGAAGTCCAAAACCCGTGCGCTATAGCCTTGGGTTTTGGGTCAAAATGGGATATTTTTGGGAAAACTATGGTATTTCGCGAACGTAACCCTGCTTTGTCTCTCGTAGAGCCCAATTTGATTCGTGATTGAGCCATCTCAAGTAGTGAGGCACAGCTCCGTAAGGTTCTACTATTTTTTGGTGATTTTTAGAAAAATACTAAGAAAATTGATTTTTCCATTATTTTTGAAAAAATCAAGTAAAAATCAAACGAAGGTTCGAAACAGCACCTGCGCTTCTTCCTCGTGGCATCGTGTACCCAAGATAGACGCGTGTCGCATGGCTCTGCAAGAAATTGGGTGAAAATTCGAAGCCACTAAAGAGAAGTCCAAAACCCGTGTGCTATAGCCTTGGGTTTCGGGCCAAAATGGGATATTTTTGAGAAAACTATGGTATTTCTCGCGAACGTAACCTCGGCTTGTCTCGTTAGAGCCCAATTTGATTCGTGACGAGCCGTCTCAAGTAGTGAGGCACAGCTCTGAAGGTTCTACTATTTTTTGGTGATTTTTAGAAAAATACTAAGAAAATTGATTTTTCCCTTATTTTTGAAAAATCAAGTAAAATGAAACGAAGGTTCAAATGCACCTGCGCTTCTTCCTCCGGAATCGTGTACCCAAGACGGACGAGTGCTCAGCATGGCTTTGCAAGAAATTGGGTGAAAATTCGAAGCCAACTGAAGAGAAGTCCAAAACCCGTGGTGCTATAGCTTGGTTTTGGGTCAAAAATGGGATATTTTTGAGAAAAATAGGGTATTCTCGCGAACGTAACCTCGCTTTGTCTCTCGTAGAGCCCTATTTGGATTAGTGACGAGCCGTCTCAAGTAGTGGGACACAGCTCCTGAAGGTTCTACTATTTTTGGTGATTTTTGGAAAAATACCAAGAAAATTGATTTTTCCTTTTTTTGAAAAAATCAAGTAAAATGAAACGAAGGTTCAAACAGCACTCGTGCTTCTTTCTCTGGAATCGTGTACCCAAGATCGGACGTGTTCTGCATGGCTTTGCAAGAAATTGGGTGAAAATTCGAAGCCACTGAAGAGAAGTCCAAAACCCGTAGTGCTATAGCTTGGTTTTGGGTCAAAATGGGATATTTTTGAGAAAATAGGGTATTTCGCTGAACGTAACTCGCTTTGTCTCTCGTTAGAGCCCTATTTGGATTATTGACGAGACGTCCAAGTAGTGGGCACAGCTCCCTGAAGGTTCTACTATTTTTGGTGATTTTTAGAAAAATACCAAGACAATTGATGTTTCCCTTATTTTTGAAAAAAAATCAAACGAAGGTTCGAAACAAACCTGCGGTTCTTCCTCGTGGCATCGTGTACCCAAGATCGATTCATGTCGCACGGCCTTGCATGAATTTGGGTGAAAATTCGAAGCCACTGAAGAGAAGTCCAAAACCCGCGTGCTATAGCCTTGGTTTTGGGCCAAAATGGGATATTTTTGGGAAAACTATGGTATTTCGCGAACGTAACCCGGTTTGTCTCGTTAGAGCCCAATTTGATTCGTGACGAGCCGTCTCAAGTAGTGGGCACAGCTTCGTAAGGTTCTACTATTTTTGGTGATTTTTAGAAAAATACTAAGAAAATTGATTTTTCCCTTATTTTTGAAAAATCAAGTAAAATCAAACGAAGGTCTCGAAATGCACCTGCGTTCTTCCTCCGGCATCGTGTACCCAAGACGGACGCTGTTTGGCATGGCCTTGCAAGAAATTGGGTGAAAATTCGAAGCCAACTAAAGAGAAGTGCAAAACCCGTGGTGCTATAGCTTGGTTTTGGGCCAAAATGGGATATTTTTGAAAAAATAGGGTATTCTCGCGAACGTAACCCGGTTTGTCTCCGTTAGAGCCCTATTTGGATTAGTGACGAGCCGTCTCAAGTAGTGGGACACAGCTCCTGAAGGTTCTACTATTTTTGGTGATTTTTTTGGAAAAATACCAAGAAAATTGATTATTCCCTTTTTTTGAAAAAATCAAGTAAAATGAAACGAAGGTTCGAAACAGCACCTGCGTTCTTTCTCTCGAATCGTGTACCCAAGATAGACGTGTTCTAGCATGGCTTTGCAAGAAATTCGGTGAAAATTCGAAGCCAATTGAAGAGAAGTCCAAAACCCGTGTGCTATAGCTTGGTTTTGGGTCAAAAATGGGATATTTTTGAGAAAAATAGGGTATTTCCGCGAACGTAACCTCGCTTTGTCTCTCGTTAGAGCCCTATTTGGATTAGTGACGAGCCGTCTCAAGTAGTGGGACACAGCTCCTAAGGTTCTACTATTTTTGGTGATTTTTTAGAAAAATACCAAGAAAATTGATTTTTCCCTTATTTTTGAAAAATCAAGTAAAATGAAACGAAGGTTCGAAATGCACCTGCGGTTCTTCCTCTCGGCATCGTGTACCCAAGATCGACGCTGTTCGGCATGGCCTTGCAAGAAATTGGGTGAAAATTCGAAGCCACTAAAGAGAAGTCCAAAACCCGTGATGCTATAGCTTGGTTTTGGGCCAAAATGGGATATTTTTGAGAAAAATAGGGTATTTCGCGAACGTAACCTCGCTTTGTCTCGTTAGAGCCCTATTTGGATTAGTGACGAGCCGTCTCAAGTAGTGGGACACAGCTCCTGAAGGTTCTACTATTTTTGGTGATTTTTTGGAAAAATACCAAGAAAATTGATTTTTCCTTATTTTTGAAAAAATCAAGTAAAATGAAACGAAGGTTCAAACAGCACCTGCGTTCTTTCTCTGGAATCGTGTACCCAAGATCGGACGTGTTCTGCATGGCTTTGCAAGAAATTGGGTGAAAATTCGAAAGCCAACTAAAGAGAAGTCCAAAACCCGTGTGCTATAGCTTGGTTTTGGGTCAAAATGGGATATTTTTGAGAAAAATAGGTATTTCGCGAACGTAACTCGCTTTGTCTCTCATAGAGCCCTATTTGGATTAGTGACGAGACGTCTCAAGTAGCTGGGCACAGCTCCTGAAGGTTCTACTATTTTTGGTGATTTTTAGGAAAAATACCAAGACAATTGATGTTTCCCTTATTTTTGAAAAAAATCAAACGAAACGGTTCAAACAAACCTGTGGTTCTTCCTCGTGGCATCGTGTACCCAAGATCGATTCATGTCGCATCGGCCTTGCATGAATTTGGGTGAAAATTCGAAGCCACTAAAGAGAAGTCCAAAACCCGTGTGCTATAGCCTTGGTTTTGGGTCAAAAATGGGATATTTTTGAGAAAACTATGGTATTTCGCGAACGTAACCCTGCTTTGTCTCGTTAGAGCCCAATTTGATTCGTGACGAGCCGTCTCAAGTAGTGGGCACAGCTCTGAAGGTTCTACTATTTTTGGTGATTTTTTAGAAAAATACTAAGAAAATTGATTTTTCCCTTATTTTTGAAAAAATCAAGTAAAATCAAACGAAGGTCTCGAAATGCACCTGCGCTTCTTCCTCCGGCATCGTGTACCCAAGACGGACGCTGTTGGCATGGCCTTGCAAGAAATTGGGTGAAAATTCGAAGCCACTAAAGAGAAGTCCAAAACCCGTGGTGCTATAGCTTGGTTTTGGGCCAAAATGGGATATTTTTGAAAAAATAGGTATTCTCGCGAATCGTAACCCGGTTTGTCTCTCGTAGAGCCCTATTTGGATTAGTGACGAGTCGTCCAAGTAGTGGGACACAGCTCCTGAAGGTTCTACTATTTTTGGTGATTTTTTGGAAAAATACCAAGAAAATTGATTATTCCCTTTTTTTGAAAAAATCAAGTAAAATGAAACGAAGGTTCGAAACAGCACCTGCGTTCTTCCTCTCGAATCGGTACCCAAGACGGACGTGTTCGGCATGGCTTTGCAAGAAATTGGGTGAAAATTCGAAGCCAATTAAAGAGAAGTCCAAAACCCGTAGTGCTATAGCTTGGTTTTGGGTCAAAATGGGATATTTTTGAGAAAAATAGGGTATTTCGCTGAACGTAACCTCGCTTTGTCTCATTAGAGCCCTATTTGGATTAGTGACGAGCCGTCTCAAGTAGTGGGACACAGCTCCCTGAAGGTTCTACTATTTTTGGTGATTTTTTGGAAAAATACCAAGAAAATTGATTATTCCCTTTTTTTGAAAAAATCAAGTAAAATGAAACGAACGTTCGAAACAGCATCCGTGCTTCTTCCTCTCGGCATCGTGTACCCAAGACTGACGCTGCTCGCATGGCCTTGCAAGAAATTGGGTGAAAATTCGAAGCCACTGAAGAGAAGTCCAAAACCCGTGTGCTATAGCTTGGGTTTTGGGTCAAAAATGGGATATTTTTGAGAAAACTAGGTATTTCGCGAACGTAACCCTGCTTTGTCTCGTTAGAGCCCTATTTGGATTAGTGACGAGCCGTCTCAAGTAGTGGGACACAGCTCTCTGAAGGTTCTACTATTTTTTGGTGATTTTTTAGAAAAATACCAAGAAAATTGATTTTTCCTTATTTTTGAAAAAATCAAGTAAAAATGAAACGAAGGTCTCGAAACAAGCCTGCGGTTCTTCCTCTGGCATCGTGGTACCCAAGACGACGCGTGTCGCATGGCCTTGCAAGAAATTGGGTGAAAATTCGAAGCCACTAAAGAGAAGTCCAAAACCCGTAGTGCTATAGCCTTGGGTTTTGGGCCAAAATGGGATATTTTTAGGAAAACTATGGTATTTCGCTGAATCGTAACCCTGCTTTGTCTCTATAGAGCCCAATTTGATTCGTGACGAGCCGTCTCAAGTAGTGGGGCACAGCTCCCTAAGGTTCTACTATTTTTGGTGATTTTTTAGAAAAATACTAAGAAAATTGATTTTTCCCTTATTTTTGAAAAAATCAAGTAAAAATCAAACGAAGGTTCGAAATGCACCTGCGTTTCTTCCTCCGGCATCGCGGTACCCAAGACGGACGCTGTTCTGCATGGCCTTGCAAGAAATTGGGTGAAAATTCGAAGCCACTAAAGAGAAGTCCAAAACCCGTAGTGCTATAGCTTGGTTTTGGGTCAAAATGGGATATTTTTGAGAAAAATAGGTATTCTCGCGAACGTAACCCTGCTTTGTCTCTCGTAGAGCCCTATTTGGATTAGTGACGAGCCGTCTCAAGTAGTGGGACACAGCTCCTTAAGGTTCTACTATTTTTGGTGATTTTTAGGAAAAATACCAAGACAAATTGATTTTTCCCTTATTTTTGAAAAATCAGTAAAATCAAACGAAGGTTCAAACAAGCCCGTGGTTCTTCCCGTGGCATCGCGTACCCAAGATCGATGCGTGTCGCACGGCCTTGCATGAATTTGGGTGAAAATTCGAAGCCACTAAAGAGAAGTCCAAAACCCGTAGTGCTATAGCCTTGGGTTTTGGGCCAAAAATGGGATACTTTTGGGAAAACTATGGTATTTCTGCGAACGTAACCTCGGCTTTGTCTCGCTAGAGCCCAATTTGATTCAGTGACGAGCCGTCTCAAGTAGTGGGAACAGCTCCCTGAAGGTTCTACTATTTTTGGTGATTTTTAGAAAAATACTAAGAAAATTGATTTTTCCCTTATTTTTGAAAAATCAAGTAAAATCAAACGAAGGTTCAAACAGACCTGCGCTTCTTCCTCCGGCATCGTGTACCCAAGACGGACGCTTGTTGCATGGCCTTGCAAGAAATTGGGTGAAAATTTGAAGCCACCAAAGAGAAGTGCAAAACCCGTAGTGCTATAGCTTGGTTTTGGGCCAAAAATGGGATATTTTTGAGAAAATAGGGTATTCTCGCTGAACGTAACTCTGGTTTGTCTCTCGTAGAGCCCTATTTGGATTAGTGACGAGTCGTCTCAAGTAGTGGGACACAGCTCCTGAAGGTTCTACTATTTTTGGTGATTTTTAGAAAAATACTAAGAAAATTGATTTTTCCCTTATTTTTGAAAAAATCAAGTAAAAATCAAACGAAGGTTCAAATAGCACCTGCGCTTCTTCCTCTCGCATCGTGTACCCAAGACGGACGCTGTTCACATGGCCTTGCAAGAAATTGGGTGAAAATTCGAAGCCACCAAAGAGAAGTCCAAAACCCGTGTGCTATAGCTTGGGTTTTGGGTCAAAAATGGGATATTTTTGAGAAAAATAGGGTATTTCTGCGAACGTAACCCTGCTTTGTCTCTCATAGAGCCCTATTTGGATTAGTGACGAGTCAGTTCAAGTAGTGGGACACAGCTCCCTGAAGGTTCTACTATTTTTTGGTGATTTTTAGAAAAATACCAAGACAAATTGATTTTTCCCTTATTTTTGAAAAAATCAAAAAACGAAGGTTCGAAACAAGCCCGTGGTTCTTCCTGTGGCATCGTGTACCCAGTACTGATGCGTGTCGCACGGCCTTGCATGAATTTGGGTGAAAATTCGGAAGCCACCAAAGAGAAGTCCAAAACCCGTGCGCTATAGCCTTGGGTTTTGGGCCAAAAATGGGGTATTTTTGGGAAAACTATGGTATTTCTGCGAACGTAACCCGGTTTGTCTCTGTTAGAGCCCAATTTGATTCGTGACGAGCCGTCTGAAGTAGTGGGCAACAGTTCCGGAAGGTTCTACTATTTTTGGTGATTTTTAGAAAAATACTAAGAAAATTGATTTTTCCCTTATTTTTGAAAAATCAAGTAAAAATCAAACGAAGGTTCAAACAGCACCCGTGCTTCTTCCTCCGGCATCGTGGTACCCAAGACGGACGCTGTTTGCATGGCCTTGCAAGAAATTGGGTGAAAATTCGAAGCCACTAAAGAGAAGTGCAAAACCCGTAGTGCTATAGCTTGGTTTTGGGCCAAAAATGGGATATTTTTGAAAAAATAGGGTATTCTCGCGAACGTAACTCTGGTTTGTCTCTCATAGAGCCCTATTTGGATTAGTGACGAGCCGTCTCAAGTAGTGGGACACAGCTCCCTGAAGGTTCTACTATTTTTGGTGATTTTTTGGAAAAATACCAAGAAAATTGATTTTTCCCTTATTTTTGAAAAAATCAAGTAAAAATGAAACGAAGGTTCAAAATGCACCTGCTGCTTCTTTCTCTGGAATCGTGTACCCAAGACGGACGTGTTCGCATGGCTTTGCAAGAAATTGGGTGAAAATTGAAAGCCAACTAAAGAGAAGTCCAAAACCCGTGTGCTATAGCTTGGGTTTTGGTCAAAAATGGATATTTTTGAGAAAAATAGGGTATTTCTGCGAACGTAACCCTGCTTTGTCTCTCGTAGAGCCCTATTTGGATTAGTGACGAGCCGTCCAAGTAGTGGGACACAGCTCCCTGAAGGTTCTACTATTTTTGGTGATTTTTTAGAAAAATACCAAGAAAATTGATTTTTCCCTTATTTTTGAAAAATCAAGTAAAATCAAACGAAGGTTCAAACAAGCCCGTGGTTCTTCCTCGTGGCATCGTGTACCCAAGATCGACGCGTGTCGCATGGCCTTGCATGAAATTGGGTGAAAATTCGAAGCCACCAAAGAGAAGTCCAAAACCCGTGTGCTATAGCCTTGGGTTTTGGGCCAAAAATGGGATATTTTTGGGAAAACTATGGTATTTCTGCGAACGTAACCTGGTTTGTCTCTGTTAGAGCCCAATTTGATTAGTGACGAGCCGTCTGAAGTAGTGGGGCACAGTTCCCGAAGGTTCTACTATTTTTGGTGATTTTTAGAAAAATACTAAGAAAATTGATTTTTCCCTTATTTTTGAAAAAATCAAGTAAAAATCAAACGAAGGTTCGAACATGCACCTGCGCTTCTTCCTCCGCATCGTGTACCCAAGACGGACGCTGTTTGCATGGCCTTGCAAGAAATTGGGTGAAAATTCGAAGCCAACTAAAGAGAAGTCCAAAACCCGTAGTGCTATAGCTTTGGTTTTGGGCCAAAATGGGATATTTTTGAAAAAATAGGGTATTCCGCTGAACGTAACTCGGTTTGTCTCTCATAGAGCCCTATTTGGATTAGTGACGAGTCATCTCAAGTAGTGGGACACAGCTCCTGAAGGTTCTACTATTTTTGGTGATTTTTAGAAAAAATACCAAGAAAATTGATTTTTCCCTTATTTTTGAAAAATCAAGTAAAATGAAACGAAGGTTCAAATGCACCTGCTGCTTCTTTCTCCGGAATCGTGTACCCAAGACGGACGTGTTCGACATGGCTTTGCAAGAAATTGGGTGAAAATTCGAAGCCACTGAAGAGAAGTCCAAAACCCGTGTGCTATAGCTTGGGTTTTGGTCAAAAATGGGATATTTTTGAGAAAAATATGGTATTTCTGCGAACGTAACCCTGTTTGTCTCTGTTAGAGCCCTATTTGGATTAGTGACGAGCCGTCTGAAGTAGTGGGACACAGTTCCCGGAAGGTTCTACTATTTTTGGTGATTTTTAGAAAAATACCAAGAAAATTGATTTTTCCCTTATTTTTGAAAAATCAGTAAAATCAAACGAAGGTTCAAACAAGCCCGTGGTTCTTCCCTGTGGCATCGTGTACCCAGTGATCGATGCGTGTCGCACGGCCTTGCATGAATTTGGGTGAAAATTCGGAAGCCACCAAAGAGAAGTCCAAAACCCGTGCGCTTATAGCCTTGGGTTTTGGGCAAAAAATGGGGTATTTTTGGGAAAACTATGGTATTTCTGCGAACGTAACCCGGTTTGTCTCTGTTAGAGCCCAATTTGATTCGTGACGAGCCGTCTCAAGTAGTGGGGAACAGCTCCTGAAGGTTCTACTATTTTTGGTGATTTTTTAGAAAAATACTAAGAAAATTGATTTTTCCCTTATTTTTGAAAAATCAAGTAAAAATCAAACGAAGGTTCAAATGCACCCGCGCTTCTTCCTCTCGCATCGTGTACCCAAGACGGACGCTTTTGCATGGCCTTGCAAGAAATTGGGTGAAAATTTGAAGCCACCAAAGAGAAGTGCAAGACCCGTAGTGCTATAGCTTGGTTTTGGGCCAAAATGGGATATTTTTGAAAAAATAGGGTATTCCTGCGAACGTAACTCTGCTTTGTCTCGCTAGAGCCCTATTTGGATTAGTGACGAGCCGTCTCAAGTAGTGGGACACAGCTCCCTAAGGTTCTACTATTTTTTGGTGATTTTTAAGGAAAAATACCAAGACAAATGATTTTTCCCTTATTTTTGGAAAAAAATCAAAACGAAGGTTCGAAACAAGCCCGTGGTTCTTCCTGTGGCATCGTGTACCCAGTACTGATGCGTGTCGCACGGCCTTGCATGAATTTGGGTGAAAATTCGGAAGCCACCAAAGAGAAGTCCAAAACCCGTGTGCTTATAGCCTTGGGTTTTGTGCCAAAATGAGGTACTTTTAGGAAAACTATGGTATTTCGCGAACGTAACCTCGCTTTGTCTCTGCTAGAGCCCAATTTGATTCGTGATGAGCCGTCTCAAGTAGTGGGCAACAGCTCCCTGAAGGTTCTACTATTTTTGGTGATTTTTAGAAAAATACTAAGAAAATTGATTTTTCCCTTATTTTTGAAAAAATCAAGTAAAAATCAAACGAAGGTCTCAAATGCACTCGTGCTTCTTCCTCCGGCATCGTGTACCCAAGACGGACGCTTGTTGCATGGCCTTGCAAGAAATTGGGTGAAAATTTGAAGCCACCAAAGAGAAGTCCAAAACCCGTGTGCTATAGCTTGGTTTTGGGCCAAAATGGGATATTTTTGAGAAAAATAGGGTATTCTCGCGAACGTAACTCGGTTTGTCTCTCGTAGAGCCCTATTTGGATTAGTGACGAGCCGTCTCAAGTAGTGGGACACAGCTCCTGAAGGTTCTACTATTTTTGGTGATTTTTAGAAAAATACTAAGAAAATTGATTTTTCCCTTATTTTTGAAAAAATCAAGTAAAAATGAAACGAAGGTTCAAAAAGACCCGCGCTTCTTCCTCTGGAATCGTGTACCCAAGACGGACGTGTTCGAATGGCTTTGCAAGAAATTGGGTGAAAATTCGAAAGCCACTGAAGAGAAGTCCAAAACCCATGTGCTATAGCTTGGTTTTGGTCAAAATGGGATATTTTTGAGAAAAATATGGTATTTCGCGAACGTAACTCATGTTTGTCTCTCATAGAGCCCTATTTGGATTAGTGACGAGTCGTCTCAAGTAGTGGGACACAGCTCCTGAAGGTTCTACTATTTTTTGGTGATTTTTAGAAAAATACCAAGACAATTGATTTTTCCCTTATTTTTGAAAAAATCAAATCAAACGGGTTCAAACAAGCCCGTGGTTCTTCCTCGTGGCATCGTGTACCCAAGATCGGACGCGTGTCGCACTGGCCTTGCATGAATTTGGGTGAAAATTCGAAGCCACTAAAGAGAAGTCCAAAACCCGTGCGCTATAGCCTTGGGTTTCGGGCAAAAATGGGATATTTTTGGGAAAACTATGGTATTTCTCGCGAACGTAATCCGGCTTTGTCTCTGTTAGAGCCCAATTTGATTCGTGACGAGCCAGTCTCGAACTAGTGGGGAACAGCTCCTGAAGGTTCTACTATTTTTTGGTGATTTTTAGAAAAATACTAAGAAAATTGATTTTTCCCTTATTTTTGAAAAAATCAAGTAAAAATCAAACGAAGGTTCAAACAGCACTCGTGCTTCTTCCTCTGGCATCGTGGTACCCAAGATGGACGCTTGTTGCATGGCCTTGCAAGAGATTGGGTGAAAATTTGAAGCCACCAAAGAGAAGTCCAAGACCCGTGTGCTATAGCTTGGGTTTTGGGCCAAAATGGGATATTTTTGAAAAAATAGGGTATTCTCGCGAACGTAACTTGGTTTGTCTCGCTAGAGCCCATTTGGATTAGTGACGAGTCGTCTCAAGTAGTGGGACACAGCTCCTGAAGGTTCTACTATTTTTGGTGATTTTTAGAAAAAATACTAAGAAAATTGATTTTTCCTTATTTTTGAAAAAATCAAGTAAAATGAAACGAAGGTTCAAAAAGACCCGTGCTTCTTTCTCTCGAATCGTGTACCCAAGACGGACGTGTTCTAATGGCTTTGCAAGAAATTGGGTGAAAATTGAAAGCCACTGAAGAGAAGTCCAAAACCCGTGTGCTATAGCTTGGGTTTTGGTCAAAATGGGATATTTTTGAGAAAAATATGGTATTTCGCGAACGTAACCCTGCTTTGTCTCAGTATAGCCCTATTTGGATTAGTGACGAGCCGTCTCAAGTAGTGGGACACAGCTCCTGAAGGTTCTACTATTTTTGGTGATTTTTAGGAAAATACCAAGACAAGTGATTTTTCCCTTATTTTTGAAAAAATCAAACGAAGGTTCGAAACAAGCCCGTGGTTCTTCCTGTGGCATCGTGTACCCAAGATCGATGCGTGTCGTACGGCCTTGCATGAATTTGGGTGAAAATTCGGAAGCCACCAAAGAGAAGTCCAAAACCCGTGCGCTATAGCCTTGGGTTTTGGGCAAAAAATGGGGTATTTTTGGGAAAACTATGGTTTTTCTGCGAACGTAACCCTGCTTTTCTCTCGTTAGAGCCCAATTTGATTCGTGACTGAACCGTCTCGAACTAGTGGGGAACAGCTCCTGAAGGTTCTATTATTTTTGGTGATTTTTAGAAAAATACTAAGAAAATTGATTTTTCCCTTATTTTTGAAAAAATCAAGTAAAAATCAAACGAAGGTTCGAAACAGACCCGTGCTTCTTCCTCTGGCATCGTGTACCCAGTATGGACGCTTTTTGCATGGCCTTGCAAAAGATTGGGTGAAAATTTGGAAGCCACCAAAGAGAAGTGCAAGACCCGTGTGCTATAGCTTGGGTTTTGGGCCAAAAATGGGATATTTTTGAAAAAAATAGGGTATTCCTGCGAACGTAACTTGGTTTGTCTCTGTTAGAGCCCATTTGGATTAGTGACTGAGCCAGTCTCAAGTAGTGGGACACAGCTCCTGAAGGTTCTACTATTTTTGGTATTTTTGGAAAAATACTAAGAAAATTGATTTTTCCCTTATTTTTGAAAAAAATCAAGTAAAATGAAACGAAGGTTCAAAAAGACCCGTGCTTCTTTCTCTCGAATCGTACCCAAGACGGACGTGTTCGTAATGGCTTTGCAAGAAATTGGGTGAAAATTGAAAGCCACTGAAGAGAAGTCCAAAACCCGTGTGCTATAGCTTGGGTTTTGGTCAAAAATGGGATATTTTTGAGAAAAATATGGTATTTCTGCGAACGTAACCATGTTTGTCTCTGTTAGAGCCCTATTTGGATTAGTGACGAGCCGTCTCAAGTAGTGGGACACAGCTCCTGAAGGTTCTACTATTTTTGGTGATTTTTAGGAAAATACCAAGACAATTGATTTTTCCCTTATTTTTGAAAAAATCAAACGAAGGTTCAAAACAAATCCGTGGTTCTTCCCGTGGCATCGCGTACCCAAGATCGACGCGTGTCGCACTGCCTTGCATGAATTTGGGTGAAAATTCGAAGCCACTAAGCAGAAGTCCAAAACCCGTGCGCTTATAGCCTTGGGTTTTGGGCAAAAATGGGTATTTTTGGGAAAACTATGGTTTTTCCGCGAACGTAACCCGGCTTGTCTCCGTTAGAGCCCAATTTGATTCGTGATGAGTCGTCTCAAGTAGTGGGGAACAGCTCCTGTAAGGTTCTACTATTTTTGGTGATTTTTGAGGAAAAATACCAAGACAATTGATTTTTCCCTTATTTTTGAAAAAATCAAACGAAGGTTCAAATGCACTCGTGCTTCTTCCTCGTGGCATCGTGTACGAAATACTGATGCGTGTCGCACGGCCTTCCATGAATTTGGATGAAAATTCTGAAGCCACCAAAGAGAAGTCCAAAACCCGTGTGCTATAGCTTGGGTTTTGAGCTAAAAATGGGATATTTTTGAGAAAAATAGGGTATTTCGCAACGTAACCCTATTTGTCTCTCGTTAGAGCCCTATTTGGATTAGTGACGAGCCGCCTAAAGTAGTGAGGCACAGCTCCTGAAGGTTCTACTATTTTTGGTGATTTTTAGAAAAATACTAAGAAAATAGATTTTTCCTTCTTTGTTGAAAAAATCAAGTAAAAATCAAACGAAAGTTCAAACAGCACTCGTGTTTCTTCTTCCGCATCGTGTACCCAAGACGTAACGCTGCTTGGCATGGCCTTGCAAGAAATTGGGTGAAAATTCGAAGCCACTGAAGAGAAGTCCAAAACCCGTGTGCTATAGCTTGGGTTTCGGGTTAAAATGGATATTTTTGAGAAAAATACGGTATTTCGCGAACGTAACTCGGTTTGTCTCATTAGAGCCCTATTTGGATTAGTGACGAGTCAGTCCAAGTAGTGGGACACAGCTCCCTAAGGTTCTACTAATTTTTGGTGATTTTTAGAACAAATAACAAGAAAATTGTTTTTCCCTTATTTTTGAAAAAATCTCGTAAAATCAAAGGATCGGCTCGAAATGCACACGCATGCCTTCTTTTGGAATCGTAGTGCGCAAGACGGACACTTTTTGCGCTACCAGTAAGAAATTGGGTGAAAATTGCCACCAAAGAGAAGTCCGTAACCTGTGTGCTATAGCCTTGGTTTTGAGCCAAAATGGGATATTTTTGGGAAAACAAGAGTATTTCATGAACGTAATCCGGCTTTGTCTCGTTAGAGCCCTATTTGTCTTAGTGACGAGCCGTCTCAAGTAGTGGGCACAGCTCTCGGAAGGTTCTACTATTTTTTAATGATTTTTAGAAAAATACTAAGAAAATTGATTTTTCCCTTTTTTTGAAAAATCAAGTAAAAATCAAACAAAGGTTCCAACAGACCTGTGCTTCGTCTCCGTGTCATCGTGTACCCAAGACGGACGCAGTGTCCCATGGCCTTGCATGAATTTGGGTGAAAATTCGAAGCCACTGAAGAGAAGTCCAAAACCCGTGTGCTATAGCTTGGGTTTCGGGCCAAAATGGGATATTTTTGAGAAAAATAGGGTATTTCGCGAACGTAACCTCGCTTGTCTCGTTAGAGCCCTATTTGGATTAGTGACGAGTCAGTCTCAAGTAGTGGGACACAGCTCCTGAAGGTTCTACTATTTTTGGTTATTTTTAGAAAAATACCAAGACAAGTGATTTTTCCCTTATTTTTGAAAAAATCAAACGAAGGTTCAAACAAGCCCGTGGTTCTTCCCGTGGCATCGTGTACCCGTGATCGATGCGTGTCGTACTGGCCTTGCATAAATTTGGGTGAAAATTCGAAGCCACCAAGAGAAATCCAAAACCCGTGCGCTTATAGCCTTGGGTTTTGGGCAAAAATGGGGTATTTTTGGGAAAACTATGGTTTTTCTCGCGAACGTAATCTCGCTTTGTCTCTGTAGAGCCCAATTTGATTCGTGACGAGTCGTCTCGAACTAGTGGGGAACAGCTCCCTGAAGGTTCTACTATTTTTGGTGATTTTTAGAAAAATACTAAGAAAATTGATTTTTCCCTTATTTTTGAAAAAATCAAGTAAAATCACACGAAGGTTCAAAATGCACCCGTGCTTCTTCCTCCGCATCGTGTACCCAAGATGGACGCTTTTGCATGGCCTTGCAAAAGATTGGGTGAAAATTTGAAGCCACCAAAGAGAAGTGCAAGACCCGTAGCTATAGCTTGGGTTTGGGCTAAAATGGGATATTTTTGAAAAAATAGGGTATTCCTGCTGAACGTAACTTGGTTTGTCTCCGCTAGAGCCCATTTGGATTAGTGACGAGCCGTCTCAAGTAGTGGGACACAGCTCCTGAAGGTTCTACTATTTTTGGTGATTTTTGGAAAAATACTAAGAAAATTGATTTTCCCTTATTTTTGAAAAAAATCAAGTAAAATGAAACGAAGGTTCAAAAAGACCCGTGCTTCTTTCTCTCGAATCGTGTACCCAAGACGGACGTGTTCGGAATGGCTTTGCAAGAAATTGGGTGAAAATTCGAAAGCCACCAAAGAGAAGTCCAAAACCCGTGTGCTATAGCTTGGGTTTTGGTCAAAAATGGGATATTTTTGAGAAAAATATGGTATTTCTGCGAACGTAACCCCTGCTTTGTCTCATTAGAGCCCTATTTGGATTAAGTGACGAGTCGTCTCAAGTAGTGGGACACAGCTCCCTAAGGTTCTACTATTTTTTGGTGATTTTTTAGGAAAAATACCAAGACAAGTGATTTTTCCCTTATTTTTGGAAAAAAATCAAACGAAGGTTTGAAACAAGCCCGTGGTTCTTCCTGTGGCATCGTGGTACCCAAGATCGATGCGGCTGCATGACGGCTTGCATGAATTTGGGTGAAAATTCGAAGCCAACTAAAGAGAAATCCAAAACCCGCGGCGCTATAGCCTTGGGTTTTGGGCAAAAATGGGGTATTTTTGGGAAAACTATGGTTTTTCTCACGAACGTAACCTTGCTTTGTCTCGCTAGAGCCCAATTTGATTCGCGTGATTGAGCCGTCTCGAACTAGTGGGGAACAGCTCCTGAAGGTTCTACTATTTTTGGTGATTTTTAGAAAAATACTAAGAAAATTGATTTTTCCCTTATTTTTGAAAAAATCAAGTAAAAATCACACGGAGGTTCGAAATGCACCTGCGCTTCTTCCTCCGCATCGTGGTACCCAAGATGGACGCTTTTTGCATGGCCTTGCAAAAGATTGGGTGAAAATTTGAAGCCACCAAAGAGAAGTGCAAGACCCGTGGTGCTATAGCTTGGTTTTGGGCTAAAATGGGATATTTTTGAAAAAATAGGTATTCCTCGCGAATCGTAACTTGGTTTGTCTCGTTAGAGCCCATTTGGATTAGTGACGAGTCGCTCAAGTAGTGGGACACAGCTCCCTAAGGTTCTACTATTTTTGGTGATTTTTGGAAAAATACTAAGAAAATTGATTTTTCCCTTATTTTTGAAAAAATCAAGTAAAATGAAACGAAGGTTCAAAAAGACCCGTGCTTTTTTCTCTCGAATCGTGTACCCAAGACGGACGTGTTCTAATGGCTTTGCAAGAAATTGGGTGAAAATTGAAAGCCACTGAAGAGAAGTCCAAAACCCGTGTGCTATAGCTTGGTTTTGGTCAAAATGGGATATTTTTGAGAAAAATATGGTATTTCGCGAACGTAACCTCGCTTGTCTCTCATAGAGCCCTATTTGGATTAGTGACGAGTCGTCTCAAGTAGTGGGACACAGCTCCCTAAGGTTCTACTATTTTTGGTGATTTTTAGGAAAAATACCAAGACAAGTGATTTTTCCCTTTATTTTTGAAAAATCAAACGAAGGTTTGAAACAAGCCCGTGGTTCTTCCCCGTGGCATCGTAGTACCCAAGATCGATGCAGCTGCACAGCGCCTTGCATGAATTTGGGTGAAAATTCGAAGCCACTAAAGAGAAGTCCAAAACACGCGCGCTATAGCCTTGGGTTTCGGGCAAAAATGGGTATTTTTGGGAAAACTATTGTATTTCCGCTGAACGTAACCTTGCTTTGTCTCTATTAGAGCCCAATTTGATTCGTGACTGAGCCGTCTCGAACTAGTGGGAACAAGCTCCTGAAGGTTCTACTATTTTTGGCGATTTTTAGAAAAATATGAGAAAATTGATTTTTCCCTTATTTTTGAAAAATCAAGTAAAAATCAAACGAGCGTCCGAAATGCATCTGCTTCTTCCTCCGCATCGCGGTAACTGAGCACTCGGACGCTGCTTGGCATGGCCTTGCAAGAAATTGGGTGAAAATTTGAAGCCACTAAAGAGAAGTGCAAAACCTGCGTGCTATAGCTTGGTTTCGGGCCAAAATGGGATATTTTGAAAAATAGGGTATTCCATGAACGTAACCTTGCTTTGTCTCATCAGAGCCCTATTTGATTGAGTTGACGAGTCAGTTCAAGTAGTGGGACATGCCTCCTGAAGGTCCTACTATTTTTTGGTGATTTTTTAGGAAAAATACCAAGACAATTGATTTTTCCCTTATTTTTGAAAAATCAAACGAAGGTTCAAAACAAACTGCGGTTCTTCCCGTGGCATCGTGGTACCCAAGATCGACAGCGTGTCGCACTACCTTGCATGAATTTGGGTGAAAATTCTAAGCCAACTAACAGAAGTCCAAAACCCGCGCGCTATAGCCTTAGTTTTGGGCCAAAATGGGGTATTTTTGGGAAAACTATGGTATTTCTGCTGAATCGTAATCTTGCTTTGTCTCTTAGAGCTCAATTTGATTCGGTGACTTGAGCCGTCTCAAGTAGCTGGGGAATCAGCTCCTGTATGTTCTACTATTTTTTGGTGATTTTTGAGGAAAAATACCAAGACAATTGATTTTTCCCTTATTTTTGAAAAATCAAACGGATGTTCAAATGCACTTCGTGCTTCTTCCCGCGGCATCGCAGTACAAATATCTGATAGCAGTGTCGCACTCGCCTTCCATGAATTTGATGAAAATTCAAGCCACTATGAGAAGTCCAAAACCCGTGTGCTATAGCTTGGTTTTGAGCTAAAATGGATATTTTTGAGAAAAATAGGTATTTCTCGAACGTAACCTCGCTTTGTCTTTGTTAGAGCCCTATTTGGATTAAGGACGAGCCGCCTAAAGTAAGTGGGCATGCCTTGAAGTTCTACTATTTTTGGTGATTTTTAGAAAAATATTGAAGAAAATTGATTTTTCCCTTATTTTGAAAAATCAAGTAAAAATCAAACGAAGGTCCGAAACTGACCCGCTTCTTCCTCCGCATCGGTAATAGGCACGTGACGCTGCTTAGCATGGCTCTTGCAAGAAATTGGGTGAAAATTTGAAGCCACCAAAGAGAAGTGCAAGACCTAGGTGCTATAGCTTGGTTTTCAATAAAAATGGGATATTTTGAAAAAATAGGGTATTCTCGCGAACGTAACTTGGTTTGTCTCTCGTTAGAGCCCATTTGGATTAGTGACGAGTCAGCCTGCAAGTAGTGGACATAGCTCCTTGATTGTTCTACTATTTTTGTGATTTTTGAAAAAATACTAAGAAAATTGATTTTTCCCTTATTTTTGAAAAAAATCAAGTAAAATGAAACGAAGGTTCAAAAAGACCCGCGGTTTTTTCTCCGAATCGGTACCCAAGACGGACGTGTTCTGAATGGCTTTGCAAGAAATTGGGTGAAAATTGAAAGCCAATTGAAGAGAAGTCCAAAACCCGTGTGCTATAGCTTGGGTTTTGGTCAAAATGGATATTTTTGAGAAAATATGGTATTTCGCAACGTAACTCTCGCTTTGTCTCTGCTAGAGCCCTATTTGGATTGAAGTGATCGAGCCAGTTCAAGTAGGGGACACAGCTCCCTAAGGTTCTACTATTTTTGGTGATTTTTTAGAAAAATACCAAGACAAGTGATTTTTCCCTTATTTTTGAAAAATCAAACGTAAGGTTCAAACAAGTCTGCGGTTCTTCCCTGTGGCATCGTGGTACCCAAGATCGATGCGGCTGCATACTGCCAGCATGAATTGGGTGAAAATTCTAAGCCACTAAAGAGAAGTCCAAAACACGCAGCGCTATAGCCTTGGGTTTTGGGCAAAAATGGGTATTTTTGGGAAAACTATTGTATTTCTCGGAACGAACCCTGCTTGTGTCTCTATTAGAGCTCCAATTTGATTCGTGGACTAGCCAGCCCCGAACTAGGTGAACAGAGCCCCTGAGGTTCTACTATTTTTGCGATTTTTAGAAAAATACTGAAAATTGATTTTTCCTTATTTTTGAAAAATCAAGTAAAATCAAACGGGTTCGAAATGCACCTGCTTTCTTCCTCCGCATCGCAGTAATGGCACCTGACGCTGCTTTGGCATGGCCTCGCAAGAAATCAGAAAATTTGAAGCCAATTAAAGAGAAGTGCAAAACCCGCAGTGCTATAGCTTGGCTTTTGGCTAAAATGGGATATTTTGAAAAAATAGGTATTCTCGCGAACGAATCTCGGCTTGTCTCGTAGAGCCCTACTTGATTAGTGACGAGCCGGTCTGGTAATGGGACACGCTCCCGGAAGGTCCTACTATTTTTGGTGATTTTTAGAAAATACCAAGACAATTGATTTTTCCCTCTACTTTTGAAAAATCAAACCGAAGTTCAAAACAACTGCGGTTCTTCCTGTGGCATCGCGGTACCCGAAGATCGACGCGTGAGTCGACGGCTCTTTGCATGAACTTGAGTGAAAATTCTAAGCTACCAACAGAAGTCCAAAACCTGCAGGCGCTTATAGCCTTAGTTTTGGGCCAAAATGGGGTATTTGGGAAAACTATGGTATTTCGCGAACGAACCCTGCTTGTCTCGTAGAGCCCAACCTGATTCGTGACGAGCCATCCGCAGCTGGGAAACGCTCTTGGTGTCCTACTATTTTTGGTGATTTTGAGGAAAATACCAAGACAATTGATTTTCCCTTTATTTTTTGAAAAATCAAACGGTGTCTCGAAATGCACTCGCGGCTTCTTCCCGGCATCGCGGTACGTAACACCGACAGTGTCGCACTGCTTCTCCACAGAATTTGGATGAAAATTTGAAGCCACCATAGAGTAGTCCAAAACCCGTGTGCTATAGCTTGCTTCGAGAGCAAAATGGATATTTTTGAGAAAAATAGGGTATTTCTCGCACGTGAACCCTGCTTGTCTTTGCTAGAGTCCTATTTGATTAGTGACTAGCCGCCTAAAGTAGTGGGACAGCTCCTTGTTGCTCACTATTTTTGGGTGATTTTTAGAAAAATACTAAGAAAATAGATTTTCCCTCTTTGTTGAAAAAATCAAGTAAAAATCAAACGAAAGTTCAAAAGCAATCCGTGTTTCTTCTTCTAGCATCGTGTACCCAAGACGAACGTAGGCTTGGCATGGCCTTCCAAGAAATCGGGTGAAAATTCGAAGCCACTGAAGAGAAGTCCAAACCCGTGTGCTATAGCTTGGGTTTTGGGTTAAAAATGGGATATTTTTGAGAAAAATACGGTATTTCTGCGAACGTAACCTCGGTTTGTCTCTGTTAGAGCCCTATTTGGATTAGTGGCGAGTCGTCCGAGTAGTGAGGCACAGCTCCTGAAGGTTCTACTATTTTTGGTGATTTTTAGAAAAATACCAAGAAAATTGATTTTTCCCTTATTTTTGAAAAAATCAAGTAAAATTCAAACGAAGGTTCCAAACAGTACCGTGCTTCTTCCTCGTGGCATCGTGGTACCCAAGATGTACACGTGTCGCATGGTCCTCGTAAGAAATTGGGTGAGAATTCAAGCCACCGAAGAGAAGTCCAAAACCCGTGTGCTATAGCCTTGGTTTCGGGCTAAAATTGGATATTTTAGGAAAACTATAGTATTTCTGCGAACGTAACCTCGGTTTGTCTCGCTAGAGCCCAATTTGATTCGTGACGGCCGTCTCAAGTAGCAGGCACAGCTTTCGAAGGTTCTACTATTTTTGATGATTTTTTAGAAAAATACTAAGAAAATTGATTTTTCCCTTATTTTTGAAAAAATCAAGTAAAAATAAACGAAGGTTCGAAATGCACCTGCGCCTCTTCCTCGTTGCATCGCGTACGCAGTGACGGACGCATGTCGCACGACCTCGCAAGAGATTAGGTGAAAATTTGAAGCCATCAAGAGAAGTCCAAACGCTGCGGTGCTATAGCCTTGGCTTTGGGCAAAAATGGGATATTTTTGGGAAAACTAGAGTATTTTTGCGAACGTAACCTAGTTTGTCTCTCGTTAGAGCCCAATTTGATTCGTGACGTGTCGTTCAAGTAGTGAGGCACAGCTCCCGTAAGGTTCTACTATTTTTGGTGATTTTTAGAAAAATTCCAAGAAAATTGATTTTCCCTTACTTTTTGAAAAAATCAAGTAAAAATCAAACGAAGGTTCGAAACAGCACATGTGCCTCATCTCGTGGCATCGCGTATGCAAGATAGACGCTGAGATCGCACCGCCTGCAAGAAATTGGTGAAATTCGAAGCCACCATGGAGAAGTCCAAAACACGCAGTGCTATAGCTTGGGTTTTGTGCAAAATGGGATATTTTTGGGAAAACAGGTATTTCGCGAACGTAACCCTGCTTAGTGTCCGCTAGAGCCCTATTTGGATTAGTGACGAGTCGCTCAAGTAGTGAGCACAGCTCCTGAAGGTTCTACTATTTTTGGTGATTTTTATAAAACTAACAAAATTGATTTTTCCCTCATTTTTGGAAAAATCAAGTAAAATCAAAGGAAGGTTCGAAATGCACACATGCATCTTCGTGGCTTCGGTACCTAGTACCGACATCGTGTCGCATGGTCCTGCAAGAAATTGGGTGAAAATTCGGAAGCCACCAAAGAGAAACAGGGTTACGTTCGCAGAAATACCCTATTTTTCTCTTTGGTGGCTTCCGAATTCTCACCCAAATTCATGCCAAGTCAGGTACACACGATCAAGATCGGGTACACGATGCCACGTGAAGAAGTACGGGTCTGCTTTCAACCTTCGCTTGATTTTTTTCAAAAATAAGGAAAAATCAATTTTCTTGGTATTTTTCTAAAAATCACCAAAGAATAGTAGTATCTTCCCGGAACTGCAGCCCCACTACTTCGTACGCCTCGTCACAAATCAAATTGGGCTCTAAAAGAGACAAACCGAAGTTACGCTCACAGAATACCATAGTTTTCCCAAAAATATCAATTTTGGCCCAAAACCCAAGGCTATAGAGCATGTGTTTTGGACTTCTCTTGGTGGCTTCCGAATTTTCACCCAATTTCTTGCAGTGACCGTACGACACGTGTTTCAGCATCTAGGTACACGAAGCCACAAAAAGATACATGTGTCTGTTTCGAACCTTCCTTTGATTTTTACTTGATTTTTTTCCAAAAAATGAGGGAAAAATCAATTTTGTTGGTTTTTTTTATAAAAAATCACCAAAAAATAGTAGAACCTTCCGGGAACTGTGCCCCACTACTTCAGACGGCTCGTCACTAATCCAAATAGGGCTCTAACAGACACAAACCGGGTTACGTTCGCAGAAATACCCCTGTTTTCCCAAAAATATCCTATTTTTGGCACAAAACCCAAGCTATAGCACACGTGTTTTGGACTTCTCCATGGTGGCTTCCGAATTTCACCCAATTTCTTGCAGGGCAGTGCGACACGCGTCTGTACTGCATACACGATGCCACAAGATGAGGCACATGTCTGTTTCGAACCTTCGTTTGATTTTTACTTGATTTTTTTCAAAAAGTAAGGGAAAAATCAATTTTCTTGGAATTTTTTCTAAAAAATCACCAAAAAATAGTAGAACCTTCTGGGAACTGTGGCCCCACTACTTCGACAAAGACGTCACTTAATCAAATTGGGCTCTAACAGAGACAAACTAGGTTACGCTCGCAAAAATACTCTAGTTTTCCCAAAATATCCTATTTTTGCCCAAAACCCAAGGCTATAGCACACGCGTTTTGGACTTCTCTTCGGTGGCTTCCAAATTTTCACCTAATCTCTTGCAGGGCCGTGCGACATGCGTCCGTACTGCGTACACGATGCAACAGGAAGAGGCACGGGTCTGTTTCGAACCTTAGTTTTATTTTTACTAGATTTTTTTCAAAAAATAAGGGAAAAATCAATTTTCTTGGTATTTTTTCTAAAAAATCATCAAAAAATAGTAGAACCTTCCGAAACTGCGGCCTCACTACTTCAGCACGGCTCGTCACTGAATCAAATTGGGCTCTAACAGAGACAAACCGAGTTACGCTCGCAGAAATACTATAGTTTTCCCAAAAATATCCAATTTTTAGCCCAAAACCCAAGGCTATAGCACACGGGTTTTGGACTTCTCTTTGGTGGCTTCGGAATTCTCACCCAATTTCTTACAGGACCATGCGACACGTGTCTCAGACTGGGTACACGATGCCACGTGAAGAGGCACGGGTCCTGCTTTCGAACCTTCGCTTGAATTTTACTTGATTTTTTCAAAAAATAAGGAAAAATCAATTTTCTTGGTATTTTTTCTAAAAATCACCAAAAATAGTAGAACCTTCCGGAACTCGTGCCCCACTACTTCGCACGGCTCGCCACTAATCCAAATAGGGCTCTAACAGTAGACAAACAGGTTACGCTCAGTAAATACCTTAGTTTTTCTAAAAATATCCTATTTTGGCCCAAAACCCAAGCTATAGCGACACGTGTTTTGACTTCTCTTGGTGGCTTCCGAATTTTCACCCAATTTCTGCAAGGCCATGCCAAACACGTCCAGACCGGGTACACGATGCCATAGGAAGAAGCACGGTCTGTTTCGAACCTTCGCTTGATTTTTACTTGATTTTTTCAAAAATAAGGAAAAATCAATTTTCTTGGTATTTTTTCTAAAAATCACCTAAAAATAGTAGAACCTTCCTGGAACTCGTGCCCCACTACTTCGCACTTGCTCATCATGAATCCAAATAGGGCTCTTACAGAGACAAACCCGGTTACGCTCACAGAAATACCCTAGTTTTCCCAAAATATCCTATTTTTGCCCAAAACCCAAGCTATAGGACACTGGTTTTGACTTCTCTTGGTGGCTTCCAAATTTTCACCCAATTTCTTGCAAGGCCATGCGAAACACGTCTCAGATCGGGTACACGATGCCACAGGAATAGGCACGGGTTTGTTTCGGACCTTCGTTTGATTTTTACGAGATTTTTTTCAAAAAATAAGGGAAAAATCAATTTTCTTTGTATTTTTTTCTAAAAAATCAAAAAAAATATTAGAACATTCCGGGAACTGTGCCCCACTACTTCAGATGGCACGTTATGAATCCAAATAGGGCTCTGATAGAGACAAACCGGGTTACGTTAGCAGAAATACTCTATTTTTCTCAAAAATATCCCATTTTTGGCCCAAAACCCAAGCTATAGCACACGGGTTTAGGACTTCTCCATGGTGGCTTCCGAATTTTCACCCAATTTCTTGCAGGCGCATGCGACACGCTGTCCAGATCGCGTACACGATGCCACAAGAAGAAGCACATGTCTGCTTTCGAACCTTCGCTTGATTTTTACTTGATTTTTTCCAAAAATAAGGGAAAATCAATTTTCTTGGTATTTTTCTAAAAAATCACCAAAAATAGTAGAACCTTCCCGAACTCGTGCCCCACTACTTCGTACGTGCTCGTCACTAATCCAAATAGGGCTCTAACAGAGACAAACAGGTTACGCTCGCAGTAAATACCCTATTTTTCTCAAAAATATCCTGATTTTGGCCCAAAACCCAAGCTTATAGCACACTGGTTTTGACTTCTCTTGGTGGCTTCCGAATTTTCACCCAAATTCATGCAAGGCCATGCGACACGCGTCCAGCATCGGGTACACGATGACACAGGAAGAAGCACGGTCTGCTTTGAACCTTCGCTTGATTTTTTACTTGATTTTTTCAAAAATAAGGGAAAAATCAATTTTCTTGGTATTTTTCTAAAAATCACCAAAAATAGTAGAACCTTCCGGAACTGTGCTCCCACTACTCGCATGACTCGTCACTAATCCAAATAGGGCTCTAACGAGACAAATCAGGGTTACGTTTGCAGAATACCCTATTTTTCCTCAAAATATCCTATTTTGGCCCAAAACCCAAGCTATAGCACACGGGTTTTGACTTCTCTTGGTGGCTTCCGAATTTTCACCCAAATTCATGCAAGGCCATGCGACACGCGTCCGCATCGGGTACACGATGACACGAGAAGAAGCACGGTCTGCTTTGAACCTTTGTTTGATTTTTACTTGATTTTTTCAAAAATAAGGGAAAAATCAATTTTCTTGGTATTTTTTCTAAAAATCATTAAAAATAGTAGAACCTTCCGAGAACTGCAGACTCCACTACTTCAGACGGCTCGTCACTAAGACAAATAGGGCTCTAACAGAGACAAACCGGATTACGTTCGCAGAAATACTCTTGTTTTCCCAAAAATATCCCATTTTTGGCCCAAAACCCAAGGCTATAGCACACGGGTTCTGGACTTCTCTTTGGTGGCAATTTTCACCCAATTTCTTACAGGGCCGCGCAAAAAGTGTCCGTACTGCGCACACGATTCCAAAAGAAGACGCACGTGTCTGTTTCGAATCGTCCTTTGATTTTACGAGATTTTTTTCAAAAAATAAGGGAAAAAACAATTTTCTTGTTATTTTTTCTAAAAAATCACCAAAAATTAGTAGAACCTTCCGGGAACTGTGTCCCACTACTTCAGACGGCTCGTCACTAATCCAAATAGGGCTCTAACAGAGACAAACCAGGTTACGTTCGCAGAAATACCGTATTTTTCTCAAAAATATCCCATTTTTAACCCAAAACCCAAGCTATAGCACACGGGTTTTGGACTTCTCTTTGGTGGCTTCCGAATTTTCACCCAATTTCTTGCAAGGCCATGCCAAACGCTGCTCAGACTGGGTACACGATGCCGTAAGAAGAAACACGGTCCTGCTTTCAACTTTCGTTTGATTTTTACTTGATTTTTTTCAACAAAGAAGGGAAAAATCTATTTTCTTGGTATTTTTTCTAAAAAATACCAAAAAATAGTAGAACCTTCCGGGAACTGTACCCCACTACTTTAGACGGCTCGTCACTAATCCAAATAGGGCTCTAACAAAGACAAACAGGGTTACGTTGCAGAAATACCCTATTTTTCTCAAAAATATCCCATTTTTAGCTCAAAACCCAAGCTATAGCACACGGGTTTTGGACTTCTCTATGGTGGCTTCAGAATTTTCATCCAAATTCATGGAAGGCCGTGCGACACGCATCAGTATTTCTGTACACGATGCCACAGGAAGAAGCACGGGTCTGTTTCGAACCTTCGTTTGATTTTTTTCAAAAAATAAGGGAAAAATCAATTGTCTTGGTATTTTTCCTCAAAAATCACCAAAAAATAGTAGAACCTTCCGGGAACTGTTCCCCACTACTTCAGACGGCTCGTCACGAATCAAATTGGGCTCTAACAGAGACAAACCGGGTTACGTTCACAGAATACCATAGTTTTCCCAAAATATCCTATTTTGGCCCAAAACCCAAGGCTATAGCGACACGGTTTTGACTTCTTTGGTGGCTTCCGAATTTTCACCCAAATTCATGCAAGGTCATGCGACACGCGATCAAGATCGGGTACACGATGCCACGTGAAGAACCACTGATCTGTTTTGAACCTTCGCTTGATTTTTTTCAAAAAATAAGGGAAAAATCAATTGTCTTGGTATTTTTCCTAAAAATCACCAAAAATAGTAGAACCTTCCGGAACTGTGGTCCCACTACTTCGTACTGGCTCGTCACTAATCCAAATAGGGCTCTAACAGAGACAAACCAGGTTACGCTCAGTAAATACCATATTTTTCTCAAAATATCCTATTTTTGACCAAAACCCAAGCTATAGCACACTGGTTTTGACTTCTCTTGGTGGCTTTCGAATTTTCACCCAATTTCTTGCAAAGCCATGCCGAACACGTCCGCGATCTGGGTACACGATTCCGCAGGAAGAAGCACGGGTCTGTTTCGAACCTTCGCTTGATTTTTACTTGATTTTTTTCAAAAAATAAGGAAAAATCAATTTTCTTGGTATTTTTCCAAAAATCACCAAAAATAGTAGAACCTTCCGGAACTGTGTCCCACTACTTCGCATCGGCTCGTCACTAATCCAAATGGGCTCTAACGAGACAAACCAAGTTACGCTCGCAGAATACCCTATTTTTCTCAAAAATATCCCATTTTTGGCCCAAAACCCAAGCTATAGCACACTGGTTTTGACTTCTCTTTGGTGGCTTCCGAATTTTCACCCAATCTTTGCAAGGCCATGCAAAACGCGTCCATACTCGGGTACACGATGCCGCAGGAAGAAGCACTGGTCCTGTTTCAACCTTCGCTTGATTTTTACTTGATTTTTTCAAAAATAAGGGAAAATCAATTTTCTTGGTATTTTTTCTAAAAATCACCAAAAATAGTAGAACCTTCCGGAACTGTGGCCCCACTACTTCGTACGGCTCGCCACTAATCCAAATAGGGCTCTAACAGAGACAAACAGTGTTACGCTCGCAGAAATACCTTAGTTTTCTCAAAAATATCCCATTTTTGGCCCAAAACCCAAGCTATAGCACACTGGTTTTGGACTTCTTTGGTGGCTTCCGAATTTTCACCCAATTTCTTGCAAGGCCATGCCAAACACGTCCAGACTCGGGTACACGATGCCAGAGGAAGAAGCACGGTCTGCTTTCAACCTTCGCTTGATTTTTACTTGATTTTTTCAAAAATAAGGGAAAAATCAATTTTCTTGGTATTTTTCTAAAAATCACCAAAAATAGTAGAACCTTCCGGAACTGCGGCTCCCACTACTTCGCACGGCTCGTCACTGAATCCAAATAGGGCTCTAACAGAGACAAACCTGGTTACGCTCGCAGAATACCCTAGTTTTCCCAAAATATCCTATTTTTGGCCCAAAACCCAAGCTATAGCACACGGGTTTTGACTTCTCTTGGTGGCTTCCGAATTTTCACCCAATTTCTTGCAAGGCCATGCGAAACACATCTCAGACTGGGTACACGATGCCATGAGAAGAAGCACGGGTCTGTTTCGAACCTTCGCTTGATTTTTACTTGATTTTTTCAAAAATAAGGAAAAATCAATTTTCTTGGTATTTTTTCTAAAAATCACCAAAAATAGTAGAACCTTCCCGGAACTCAGTGCCCCACTACTCGCATGGCACGTTACTGAATCCAAATAGGGCTCTAATAGAGACAAACCAAGTTACGCTAGCGTAAATACTCTATTTTTCTCAAAAATATCCCATTTTTGGCCCAAAACCCAAGCTATAGCACACAGGTTTGGACTTCTCATGGTGGCTTCCGAATTTTCACCCAATTTCTTGCAAGGCCATGCGACACGCTGTCTGCATCGCATACACGATGCCACAAGATGAGGCACATGTCTGTTTCGAACCTTCCTTTGATTTTTACTTGATTTTTTCCAAAAAATAAGGGAAAAATCAATTTTCCTGGTATTTTTTCTAAAAAATCACCAAAAAATAGTAGAACCTTCCCGAACTGCAGCCTCACTACTTCGCATCGGCTCGTCACTAATCCAAATAGGGCTCTAACAGAGACAAACAGGTTACGCTCGCAGTAAATACCCTATTTTTCTCAAAATATCCCATTTTGGCCCAAAACCCAAGCTATAGCACACTGGTTTTGACTTCTCTTGGTGGCTTCCGAATTTTCACCCAAATTCATGCAAGGCCATGGCGACACGCGATCCAGCATCGGGTACACGATGCCACGTGAAGAAGCACGGGTCTGCTTTGAACCTTCGCTTGATTTTTACTTGATTTTTTCAAAAAATAAGGGAAAATCAATTTTCTTGGTATTTTTCTAAAAATCACCAAAAATAGTAGAACCTTCCGGAACTGCAGTCTCCACTACTTCGTACGACTCGTCACTAATCCAAATAGGGCTCTAACAGAGACAAACAGGGTTACGTTCGCAGAAATACCCTATTTTTCTCAAAAATATCCCAATTTTGGCCCAAAACCCAAGCTATAGCACACGGGTTTTGGACTTCTCTTTGGTGGCTTCCGAATTTTCACCCAAATTCATGCAAGGCCATGGGACACGCGTCCGTACTGGGTACACGATGACACAGTGAAGAAGCACGTGTCTGCTTTTGAACCTTCGTTTGATTTTTACTTGATTTTTTCAAAAAATAAGGGAAAATCAATTTTCTTGGTATTTTTTCTAAAAATCATCAAAAAATAGTAGAACCTTCCGTGAACTGTGACCCCACTACTTCGCATCTGCTCGTCACTAAGACAAATAGGGCTCTAACAGAGACAAACCGGATTACGCTCATAGAATACTCTTGTTTTCCCAAAATATCCCATTTTTGGCCCAAAACCCAAGGCTATAGCACACGGGTTCTGACTTCTCTTGGTGGTTCAATTTTCACCCAATTTCTTGCAAGGTCACGCAAAAGTGTCCAGATCGCAGTACACGATTCCAAAAGAAGACGCACGTGTCTGCTTTCGAATCGTCGCTTGATTTTACTTAGATTTTTTCAAAAAATAAGGGAAAATCAATTTTCTTGTTATTTTTCTAAAAATCACCAAAAATTAGTAGAACCTTCCGGAACTGTGGTCCCACTACTTCGCACTGCTCGTCACTAATCCAAATAGGGCTCTAACAGAGACAAACCAGGTTACGCTCGCAGAAATACCGTATTTTTCTCAAAAATATCCTATTTTAACCCAAAACCCAAGCTATAGCACACTGGTTTTGACTTCTCTTTGGTGGCTTCCGAATTTTCACCCAATTTCTTGCAAGGCCATGCCAAACGCTGCTCAGATCGGGTACACGATGCCAGAAGAAGAAACACGGGTCTGTTTCGAACTTTCGTTTGATTTTTACTTGATTTTTTTCAACAAAGAAGGGAAAAATCTATTTTCTTGGTATTTTTTCTAAAAATCACCAAAAAATAGTAGAACCTTCCGGAACTGTGCTCTCACTACTTTAGACGGCTCGTCACTAATCCAAATAGGGCTCTAACAAAGACAAACAGGGTTACGTTGCAGAAATACCCTATTTTTCTCAAAAATATCCCATTTTTAGCTCAAAACCCAAGCTATAGCACACGGGTTTTGGACTTCTCTTGGTGGCTTCAGAATTTTCATCCAAATTCATGGAAGGCCGTGCGACACGCATCAGTATTTCTGTACACGATGCCACAGTGAAGAAGCACGTGTCCTGCTTTCAACCTTCGCTTGATTTTTTTTCAAAAATAAGGGAAAATCAATTGTCTTGGTATTTTTCCTCAAAAATCACCAAAAATAGTAGAACCTTCCGGAACTGTGTCCCACTACTTCGCACTGCTCGTCACTAATCCAAATTGGGCTCTAACAGAGACAAACCAGGTTACGCTCACAGAATACCATAGTTTTCCCAAAAATATCCTATTTTTGGCCCAAAACCCAAGGCTATAGCACACCGGTTTTGACTTCTTTGGTGGCTTCCGAATTTTCACCCAACTTCATGCAAGGCCATGCGACACGCATCCAGATCGGGTACACGATGCCACGAGAAGAACCACGGATCTGTTTTGAACCTTCGCTTGATTTTTACTTGATTTTTTCAAAAATAAGGAAAAATCAATTTTCTTGGTATTTTTCTAAAAATCACCAAAAATAGTAGAACCTTCCGGAACTGTGCTCCCACTACTTCGTACGACTCGTCACTGAATCAAATTGGGCTCTAACAGAGACAAACCAGGTTACGCTCATAGAATACCATAGTTTTCCCAAAATATCCTATTTTTGGCCCAAAACCCAAGGCTATAGCACACCGGTTTTGACTTCTTTGGTGGCTTCCGAATTTTCACCCAATTCATGCAAGGTCAGACGCGACACGCATCAAGATCTGGGTACACGATGCCACAGTGAAGAACCACGGTTTGTTTTGAACCTTCGCTTGATTTTTACTTGATTTTTTCAAAAATAAGGAAAAATCAATTGTCTTGGTATTTTTCCTAAAAATCACCAAAAATAGTAGAACCTTCCGGAACTGTGGTCCCACTACTTCGCATGGCTCGTCACTAATCCAAATAGGGCTCTAACAGAGACAAACAGGTTACGCTCATAGAATACCATATTTTTCTCAAAAATATCCTATTTTTGACCAAAACCCAAGCTATAGCACACGGGTTTTGACTTCTCTTGGTGGCTTTCGAATTTTCACCCAATTTCTTGCAAAGCCATGCCGAACACGTCCGTGATCGGGTACACGATTCCGCAGAAAGAAGCACGGGTCTGTTTTGAACCTTCGCTTCATTTTTACTTGATTTTTTTCAAAAAATAAGGAAAAATCAATTTTCTTGGTATTTTTCCAAAAATCACCAAAAATAGTAGAACCTTCCGGAACTGTGGTCCCACTACTTCGCACTGCTCGTCACTAATCCAAATAGGGCTCTAACGTAGACAAACCAAGTTACGCTCATAGAATACCCTATTTTTCTCAAAAATATCCCATTTTTGGCCCAAAACCCAAGCTATAGCACACGGGTTTTGCACTTCTCTTGGTGGCTTCCAAATTTTCACCCAATCTTTGCAAGGCCATGCAAAACGCGTCCATACTGGGTACACGATGCCGTAGGAAGAAGCACGGGTCTGCTTTCAACCTTCGCTTGATTTTTACTTGATTTTTTCAAAAAATAAGGAAAAATCAATTTTCTTGGTATTTTTCTAAAAATCACCAAAAATAGTAGAACCTTCCGGAACTGCTCTCACTAGTTCGCATCGGCTCGTCACTGAATCAAATTGGGCTCTAACAGAGACAAACCAGGTTACGCTCGTAGAATACCATAGTTTTCCCAAAATATCCTATTTTTGCCCAAAACCCAAGGCTATAGCGCACGGGTTTTGGACTTCTCTTTGGTGGCTTCCGAATTTTCACCCAAATTCATGCAAGGCCGTACGACACGCATCAGTACTGGGTACACGATGCCACAGGAAGAACCACGGGCTTGTTTCGAACCTTCGTTTGATTTTTTTCAAAAAATAAGGGAAAAATCACTTGTCTTGGTATTTTTCCTAAAAAATCACCAAAAAATAGTAGAACCTTCCGGGAACTGTGTCCCACTACTTCAGACGGCTCGTCACTAATCCAAATAGGGCTCTAACAGAGACAAACAGGGTTACGTTCGCAGAAATACCATATTTTTCTCAAAAATATCCCATTTTTGACCAAAACCCAAGCTATAGCACACGGGTTTTGGACTTCTCTTTGGTGGCTTCCGAATTTTCACCCAAATTCATGCAAGGCCATGCGACACGCGTCCGCATCTGGGTACACGATGCCACAGGAAGAAGCACGGTCTGCTTTGAACCTTCGTTTGATTTTTACTTGATTTTTTCAAAAAATAAGGAAAAATCAATTTTCTTGGTATTTTTTCTAAAAATCACCAAAAATAGTAGAACCTTCCGGAACTGCAGTCCCACTACTTCGCATCGGCTCGTCACTAATCCAAATAGGGCTCTAACAGAGACAAACCGGATTACGCTCGTAGAATACTCTATGTTTTCCCAAAAATATCCCATTTTTGGCCCAAAACCCAAGGCTATAGCACACGGTTTTGGACTTCTCTTGGTGGCTTCAATTTTCACCCAATTTCTTGCAAGGCCATGCGAAACGTGTCCAGATCGGGCACACGATTCCAAAAGAAGACGCACGTGTTCTGCTTTCGAACCTTCGCTTTGATTTTTACTTGATTTTTTCAAAAATAAGGAAAAATCAATTTTCTTGGTATTTTTCTAAAAATCACCAAAAATAGTAGAACCTTCCGGAACTGTGGTCCCACTACTTCGCATCGGCTCGTCACTAATCCAAATAGGGCTCTAACAGAGACAAACCAAGTTACGCTCATAGAATACCGTAGTTTTCTCAAAATATCCTATTTTTAACCCAAAACCCAAGCTATAGCACACGGGTTTTGACTTCTCTTTGGTGGCTTCCGAATTTTCACCCAATTTCTTGCAAGGCCATGCCAAACGCGCTCAGATCGGGTACACGATGCCGTAAGAAGAAACACTGGTCTGCTTTCAACCTTCGCTTGATTTTTACTTGATTTTTTCAACAAATAAGGGAAAATCAATTTTCTTGGTATTTTTTCTAAAAATCACCAAAAATAGTAGAACCTTCCGGAACTGTAGTCCCACTACTTTAGACGGCTCGTCACTAATCCAAATAGGGCTCTAACAGAGACAAACAGGTTACGCTCGTAGAATACCCTATTTTTCTCAAAAATATCCTATTTTTAGCCCAAACCCAAGCTATAGCACACCGGTTTTGACTTCTCTTGGTGGCTTTCGAATTTTCACCCAAATTCATGCAAGGCCATGCGACACGCATCCAGATCTGCGTACACGATGCCACAGGAAGAAGCACGGTCCTGCTTTCGAACCTTCGCTTGATTTTTTTCAAAAATAAGGGAAAATCAATTGTCTTGGTATTTTTCCTCAAAAATCACCAAAAATAGTAGAACCTTCCGGAACTGTGTCCCACTACTTCGCATCTGCTCGTCACTAATCAAATTGGGCTCTAACAGAGACAAACCAAGTTACGCTCGTAGAATACCATAGTTTTCCCAAAAATATCCTATTTTGGCCCAAAACCCAAGGCTATAGCACACCGGTTTTGACTTCTTTGGTGGCTTCCGAATTTTCACCCAAATTCATGCAAGGTCATGCGACACGCATCCAGATCGGGTACACGATGCCATGAGAAGAACCACGGATCTGTTTTGAACCTTCGCTTGATTTTATTGATTTTTCAAAAATAAGGGAAAAATCAATTGTCTTGGTATTTTTCCTAAAAATCACCAAAAATAGTAGAACCTTCCGGAACTGTGGTCCCACTACTTCGTACGGCTCGTCACTAATCCAAATAGGGCTCTAACAGAGACAAACCAGGTTACGCTCAGTAGAATACCCTATTTTTCTCAAAATATCCCATTTTTGGCCCAAAACCCAAGCTATAGCACACGGGTTTTGCACTTCTCTTTGGTGGCTTCCGAATTTTCACCCAATTTCTTGCAAGGCCATGCCAAACGCGTCCGTATTTCGTACACGATGCCACAGGAAGAAGCACGGGTCTGTTTCGAACCTTCGTTTGATTTTTACTTGATTTTTTCAAAAATAAGGAAAAATCAATTTTCTTGGTATTTTTCTAAAAATCACCAAAAATAGTAGAACCTTCCGGAACTGCGTCCTCACTACTTCGTACTGGCTCGTCACTAATCAAATTGGGCTCTAACAGAGACAAACCGGTTACGCTCACAGAATACCATAGTTTTCCCAAAAATATCCTATTTTTGGCCCAAAACCCAAGGCTATAGCGCACGGGTTTTGGACTTCTGTTTGGTGGCTTCCGAATTTTCACCCAAATTCATGCAAGGCCGTGCGACACGCATCAGTACTGGGTACACGATGCCACAGGAAGAACCACGGATTTGTTTTGAACCTTCGTTTGATTTTTTTCAAAAAATAAGGGAAAAATCAATTGTCTTGGTATTTTTCCTAAAAAATCACCAAAAAATAGTAGAACCTTCCGGGAACTGTGTCCCACTACTTCAGACGGCTCGTCACTAATCCAAATAGGGCTCTAACAGAGACAAACCGAGTTACGCTCATAGAATACCCTATTTTTTTCAAAAATATCCCATTTTTGGCCCAAAACCCAAGCTATAGCACACGGGTTTTGCACTTCTCTTTGGTGGCTTCCAAATTTTCACCCAATTTCTTGCAAGGCCATGCCAAACGCTGTCCGCATCTGGTACACGATGCCGTAGGAAGAAGCACGGTCTGCTTTCGAACCTTCGCTTGATTTTTACTTGATTTTTTCAAAAAATAAGGAAAAATCAATTTTCTTGGTATTTTTCTAAAAATCACCAAAAATAGTAGAACCTTCCGGAACTGCTCCTCACTAGTTCGTACTGGCTCGTCACTTAATCAAATTGGGCTCTAACAGAGACAAACCGGTTACGCTCGCAGAAATACCATAGTTTTCCCAAAATATCCCATTTTTGCCCAAAACCCAAGGCTATAGCACACGGGTTTTGACTTCTTTGGTGGCTTCCGAATTTTCACCCAAATTCATGCAAGGTCAGACGACACGCATCAAGATCTGGTACACGATGCCACAGGAAGAACCACGGGCTTGTTTCGAACCTTCGTTTGATTTTTTTCAAAAAATAAGGGAAAATCAATTGTCTTGGTATTTTTCCTAAAAAATCACCAAAAAATAGTAGAACCTTCCGGAACTCGTGTCCCACTACTTCGCATGGCTCGTCACTAATCCAAATAGGGCTCTAACAGAGACAAACAGGTTACGTTCGCAGAAATACCATATTTTTCTCAAAAATATCCCATTTTTGACCAAAACCCAAGCTATAGCACACGGGTTTTGGACTTCTCTTTGGTGGCTTTCGAATTTTCACCCAATTTCTTGCAAAGCCATTCCGAACACGTCCGTACTGGGTACACGATTCCAGAGAAAGAAGCACGGGTCTTTTTTGAACCTTCGTTTCATTTTTACTTGATTTTTTTTTCAAAAAATAAGGGAAAAATCAATTTTCTTGGTATTTTTTCCAAAAAATCACCAAAAAATAGTAGAACCTTCCGGGAACTGTGTCCCACTACTTCAGACGGCTCGTCACTAATCCAAATGGGCTCTAACAGAGACAAACCAAGTTACGTTCGCAGGAATACCCTATTTTTTTCAAAAATATCCCATTTTTGGCCCAAAACCCAAGCTATAGCACACGGGTCTTGCACTTCTCTTTGGTGGCTTCCAAATTTTCACCCAATCTTTTGCAAGGCCATGCAAAAAGCGTCCATACTGGGTACACGATGCCAGAGGAAGAAGCACGGTCCTGCTTTCGAACCTTCGCTTGATTTTTACTTGATTTTTTCAAAAATAAGGAAAAATCAATTTTCTTGGTATTTTTCTAAAAATCACCAAAAATAGTAGAACCTTCCGGAACTGTTCCTCACTAGTTCGCACGGCTCGTCACGTAATCAAATTGGGCTCTAACAGAGACAAACCGAGTTACGCTCGCAGAAAACCATAGTTTTCCCAAAATATCCTATTTTTGCCCAAAACCCAAGGCTATAGCGCACGGGTTTTGACTTCTTTGGTGGCTTCCGAATTTTCACCCAAATTCATGCAAGGTCAGTACGACACGCATCAAGATCGGGTACACGATGCCACAGGAAGAACCACGGGCTTGTTTCGAACCTTCGTTTGATTTTTTTCAAAAATAAGGAAAAATCAATTGTCTTGGTATTTTTCCTAAAAATCACCAAAAATAGTAGAACCTTCCGGAACTGTGTCCCACTACTTCGCATCGGCTCGTCACTAATCCAAATAGGGCTCTAACAGAGACAAACAGGTTACGCTCATAGAATACCATATTTTTCTCAAAAATATCCTATTTTTGACCAAAACCCAAGCTATAGCACACGGGTTTTGGACTTCTCTTTGGTGGCTTTCGAATTTTCACCCAATTTCTTGCAAAGCCATTCCGAACACGTCCAGATCGGGTACACGATTCCGTAGAAAGAAGCACGGTCTTTTTCGAACCTTCGCTTCATTTTTACTTGATTTTTTTTCAAAAATAAGGAAAAATCAATTTTCTTGGTATTTTTCCAAAAATCACCAAAAATAGTAGAACCTTCCGGAACTGTGGTCCCACTACTTCAGTACGGCTCGTCACTAATCCAAATGGGCTCTAACAGAGACAAACCAAGTTACGCTCATAGAATACCCTATTTTTCTCAAAATATCCCATTTTTGGCCCAAACCCAAGCTATAGCACACGGGTCTTGCACTTCTCTTGGTGGCTTCCAAATTTTCACCCAATCTCTTGCAAGGCCATGCAAAACGCGTCCAGTACTGGGTACACGATGCCGTAGGAAGAAGCACGGTCTGCTTTCGAACCTTCGCTTGATTTTTACTTGATTTTTTCAAAAATAAGGAAAAATCAATTTTCTTGGTATTTTTCTAAAAATCACCAAAAATAGTAGAACCTTCCGGAACTCGTTCCTCACTACTTCGCACGGCTCGTCACTAATCAAATTGGGCTCTAACAGAGACAAACCAGGTTACGCTCACAGAATACCATAGTTTTCCCAAAATATCCTATTTTTGGCCCAAAACCCAAGGCTATAGCACACCGGTTTTGACTTCTCTTGGTGGCTTCCGAATTTTCACCCAAATTCATGCAAGGTCATGACGACACGCATCAAGATCGGGTACACGATGCCACGTGAAGAAGCCACTGGTCTTGTTTCGAACCTTCGCTTGATTTGATTTTTTCAAAAAATAAGGAAAAATCAATTGTCTTGGTATTTTTCCTAAAAATCACCAAAAATAGTAGAACCTTCCGGAACTGTGTCCCACTACTTCGACGGCTCGTCACTAATCCAAATAGGGCTCTAACAGAGACAAACCGGTTACGCTCACAGAAATACCATATTTTTCTCAAAATATCCCATTTTTGGCCCAAAACCCAAGCTATAGCACACTGGTTTTGACTTCTCTTGGTGGCTTCCGAATTTTCACCCAAATTCATGCAAGGCCATGCGACACGCATCAAGATCGGGTACACGATGCCACAGTGAAGAAGCACGGGTCTGCTTTCGAACCTTCGCTTGATTTTTACTTGATTTTTTCAAAAATAAGGGAAAATCAATTGTCTTGGTATTTTTCCTAAAAATCACCAAAAATAGTAGAACCTTCCGGAACTGCTCCTCACTACTTCAGACTGCTCGTCACTAATCAAATTGGGCTCTAACGAGACAAACCGGGTTACGCTCACAGAAATACCATAGTTTTCCCAAAATATCCTATTTTTGGCCCAAAACCCAAGGCTATAGCACACGGGTTTTGGACTTCTTTGGTGGCTTCCGAATTTTCACCCAATTTCATGCAAGGCCATGCGACACGCGTCCAGATCGGGTACACGATGCCACAGGAAGAAGCACGGTCTGCTTTCGAACCTTCGCTTTTTGATTTTTTTCAAAAATAAGGGAAAATCAATTGTCTTGGTATTTTTCCTAAAAATCACCAAAAATAGTAGAACCTTCCGGAACTCGTGTCCCACTACTTCGCACTGCTCGTCACTAATCCAAATAGGGCTCTAACAGAGACAAACCAAGTTACGCTCATAGAATACCCTATTTTTCTCAAAAATATCCCATTTTTGGCCCAAAACCCAAGCTATAGCACACTGGTTTTGGACTTCTCTTTGGTGGCTTCCGAACTTTCACCCAATTTCTTGCAAGGCCATGCTAAACGCGTCCGTATCTGAGTACACGATGCCGTAGGAAGAAGCACGGTCTGCTTTCAACCTTCGCTTGATTTTTACTTGATTTTTTCAAAAATAAGGAAAAATCAATTTTCTTGGTATTTTTTCTAAAAATCACCAAAAATAGTAGAACCTTCCGGAATCTGCTCTCACTACTTCGTACTGCTCGTCACTAATCAAATTGGGCTCTAACAGAGACAAACCGGTTACGCTCGCAGAAATACCATAGTTTTCCCAAAATATCCTATTTTTGGCCCAAAACCCAAGGCTATAGCACACGGGTTTTGACTTCTCTTGGTGGCTTCCGAATTTTCACCCAAATTCATGCAAGGTCAGACGACACGCATCAAGATCGGGTACACGATGCCACGTGAAGAACCACTGGCTTGTTTCAACCTTCGCTTGATTTTTTTCAAAAATAAGGAAAAATCAATTGTCTTGGTATTTTTCCTAAAAATCACCAAAAATAGTAGAACCTTCCGGAACTGTGGTCCCACTACTTCGCATGGCTCGTCACTAATCCAAATAGGGCTCTAACAGAGACAAACAGGTTACGCTCACAGAATACCATATTTTTCTCAAAAATATCCTATTTTTGACCAAAACCCAAGCTATAGCACACTGGGTTTTGACTTCTCTTGGTGGCTTTCGAATTTTCACCCAATTTCTTGCAAGGCCATGTCGAACACGTCCGCACTGGGTACACGATGCCGCAGAAAGAAGCACGGTCTGTTTTCGAACCTTCGCTTGATTTTTACTTGATTTTTTTCAAAAAATAAGGAAAAATCAATTTTCTTGGTATTTTTTCCAAAAATCACCAAAAATAGTAGAACCTTCCGGAACTGTGGTCCCACTACTTCGCACTGCTCGTCACTAATCCAAATGGGCTCTAACAGAGACAAACCAAGTTACGCTCATAGAATACCCTATTTTTCTCAAAATATCCCATTTTTGGCCCAAAACCCAAGCTATAGCACACTGGTCTTGCACTTCTCTTGGTGGCTTCCAAATTTTCACCCAATCTTTTGCAAGGCCATGCGAAAAGCGTCCGCAGACTGGGTACACGATGCCGTAGGAAGAAGCACGGGTCTGCTTTCAACCTTCGCTTGATTTTTACTTGATTTTTTCAAAAATAAGGGAAAAATCAATTTTCTTGGTATTTTTCTAAAAATCACCAAAAATAGTAGAACCTTCCGGAACTGCTCCTCACTAGTTCAGACGGCTCGTCACGTAATCAAATTGGGCTCTAACAGAGACAAACCGAGTTACGCTCGCAGAAATACCATAGTTTTCCCAAAATATCCTATTTTTGGCCCAAAACCCAAGGCTATAGCGCACGGGTTTTGACTTCTTTGGTGGCTTCCGAATTTTCACCCAAATTCATGCAAGGTCAGCACGACACGCATCAAGATCTGGGTACACGATGCCACAGTGAAGAACCACGGTCTTGTTTCGAACCTTCGCTTGATTTTTTTCAAAAAATAAGGAAAAATCAATTGTCTTGGTATTTTTCCTAAAAATCACCAAAAATAGTAGAACCTTCCGGAACTGTGTCCCACTACTTCGCACGGCTCGTCACTAATCCAAATAGGGCTCTAACAGAGACAAACCAGGTTACGCTCAGTAGAATACCATATTTTTCTCAAAAATATCCTGATTTTTGACCCAAAACCCAAGCTATAGCACACGGGTTTTGGACTTCTTTGGTGGCTTTCGAATTTTCACCCAATTTCTTGCAAAGCCATGTCAACACGTCCAGACCGGGTACACGATGCCGCAGAAAGAAGCACTGGTCTGTTTTGAACCTTCGCTTTATTTTTACTTGATTTTTTTCAAAAATAAGGGAAAATCAATTTTCTTGGTATTTTTCCAAAAATCACCAAAAATAGTAGAACCTTCCGGAACTGTGTCCCACTACTTCAGACTGCTCGTCACTAATCCAAATGGGCTCTAACAGAGACAAACCAAGTTACGCTCATAGGAATACCCTATTTTTTTCAAAAATATCCCATTTTTGGCCCAAAACCCAAGCTATAGCACACAGGTCTTGCACTTCTCTTTGGTGGCTTCCGAATTTTCTCCCAATCTTTTGCAAGGCCATGTAAAAAGCGTCCAGATCGGGTACACGATGCCGTAGGAAGAAGCACGGGTCTGTTTCGAACCTTCGCTTGATTTTTACTTGATTTTTTCAAAAATAAGGAAAAATCAATTTTCTTGGTATTTTTCTAAAAATCACCAAAAATAGTAGAACCTTCCGGAACTGCTGTCCCACTACTTCAGACGGCTCGTCACTAATCAAATTGGGCTCTAACAGAGACAAACCGGTTACGCTCACAGAAATACCATAGTTTTCCCAAAATATCCTATTTTTGCCCAAAACCCAAGGCTATAGCAGCACGGGTTTTGACTTCTCTTGGTGGCTTCCGAATTTTCACCCAAATTCATGCAAGGTCATGACGACACGCATCAAGATCGGGTACACGATGCCACAGTGAAGAACCACGGGCTTGTTTCGAACCTTCGCTTGATTTTTTTTCAAAAAATAAGGAAAAATCAATTGTCTTGGTATTTTTCCTAAAAATCACCAAAAATAGTAGAACCTTCCGGAACTGTGTCCCACTACTTCAGACTGCTCGTCACTAATCCAAATAGGGCTCTAACAGAGACAAACCAGGTTACGCTCAGTAGAATACCATATTTTTCTCAAAAATATCCTATTTTTGACCCAAAACCCAAGCTATAGCACACGGGTTTTGACTTCTTTGGTGGCTTTCGAATTTTCACCCAATTTCTTGCAAAGCCATGCGAACACGTCCAGATCGGGTACACGATGCCAGAGAAAGAAGCACGGGTCTGTTTTGAACCTTCGTTTCATTTTTACTTGATTTTTTTCAAAAATAAGGGAAAAATCAATTTTCTTGGTATTTTTCCAAAAATCACCAAAAATAGTAGAACCTTCCGGAACTCGTGTCCCACTACTTCGCACTGGCTCGTCACTAATCCAAATAGGGCTCTAACAGTAGACAAACCAAGTTACGCTCATAGAATACCCTATTTTTCTCAAAATATCCCATTTTTGGCCCAAAACCCAAGCTTATAGCACACTGGTTTTGCACTTCTCTTGGTGGCTTCCGAATTTTCACCCAATTTCTTGCAAGGCCATGCAAAACGCGTCCGTGACTCGGGTACACGATGCCGTAGGAAGAAGCACGGTTCTGTTTCGAACCTTCGCTTGATTTTTACTTGATTTTTTCAAAAATAAGGAAAAATCAATTTTCTTGGTATTTTTCTAAAAATCACCAAAAATAGTAGAACCTTCCGGAACTCGTGTCCCACTACTTCAGACGGCTCGTCACTAATCAAATTGGGCTCTAACAGAGACAAACCGAGTTACGCTCACAGAATACCATAGTTTTCCCAAAATATCCTATTTTTGGCCCAAAACCCAAGGCTATAGCACACTCGGTTTTGACTTCTTTGGTGGCTTCCGAATTTTCACCCAAATTCATGCAAGGTCGTGCGACACGCATCAGTACTGGGTACACGATGCCACAGGAAGAACCACGGGCTTGTTTCGAACCTTCGTTTTGATTTTTTTCAAAAAATAAGGGAAAAATCATTTGTCTTGGTATTTTTCCTAAAAAATCACCAAAAAATAGTAGAACCTTCCGGGAACTGTGTCCCACTACTTCGTACGGCTCGTCACTAATCCAAATAGGGCTCTAACAGAGACAAACCGAGTTACGCTCATAGAATACCCTATTTTTCTCAAAATATCCCATTTTTGGCCCAAAACCCAAGCTATAGCACACTGGTTTTGACTTCTCTTTGGTGGCTTCCGAATTTTCACCCAATCTCTTGCAAGGCCATGCAAACAGCGTCCAGTACCGGGTACACGATGCCGTAGGAAGAAGCACGGGTCTGCTTTCGAACCTTCGCTTGATTTTTACTTGATTTTTTCAAAAATAATGGAAAATCAATTTTCTTGGTATTTTTTCTAAAAATCACCAAAAATAGTAGAACCTTCCGGAACTGTGCCCCACTACTTCAGACGGCTCGTCACGAATCAAATTGGGCTCTAACAGAGACAAACCGAGTTACGCTCAGTAGAATACCCTAGTTTTCCCAAAATATCCTATTTTTGGCCCAAAACCCAAGCTATAGCACACGGGTTTTGGACTTCTTTGGTGGCTTCCGAATTTTCACCCAATTTCATGCAAGGCCATGCGACACGCATCCAGATCGGGTACACGATGCCACAGGAAGAAGCACGGTCTTGTTTCGAACCTTCGCTTGATTTTTACTTGATTTTTTCAAAAATAAGGGAAAAATCAATTTTCTTGGTATTTTTCCTAAAAATCACCAAAAATAGTAGAACCTTCCGGAACTCGTGGTCCCACTACTTCAGATCGGCTCGTCACTAATCCAAATTGGGCTCTAACAGAGACAAACCGAGTTACGCTCGCAGAATACCCTATTTTTCTCAAAAATATCCCATTTTTGGCCCAAAACCCAAGCTATAGCACACTGGTTTTGACTTCTTTGGTGGCTTCCGAATTTTCACCCAATCTCTTGCAAGGCCATGCAACACGCGTCCAGATCTGGTACACGATGCCATGTGAAGAAGCACGGGTCTGCTTTCGAACCTTCGCTTGATTTTTACTTGATTTTTTCAAAAAATAAGGAAAAATCAATTTTCTTGGTATTTTTCCTAAAAATCACCAAAAATAGTAGAACCTTCCGGAACTGTGCTCCCACTACTTCAGACGGCTCGTCACTAATCCAAATTGGGCTCTAACAGAGACAAACCAGGTTACGCTCGCAGAATACCCTAGTTTTCTCAAAATATCCTATTTTTGGCCCAAAACCCAAGGCTATAGCACACGGGTTTTGACTTCTCTTGGTGGCTTCCGAATTTTCACCCAACTTCATGCAAGGCCATGCGAACACGCATCCAGATCTGGTACACGATGCCACGTGAAGAAGCACGGGTCTGTTTCGAACCTTCGCTTCATTTTTACTTGATTTTTTTCAAAAATAAGGGAATAATCAATTTTCTTGGTATTTTTCCAAAAAATCACCAAAAATAGTAGAACCTTCCGGAACTGTGGTCCCACTACTTCGCACGTGCTCGTCACTAATCCAAATAGGGCTCTAACAGAGACAAACCAGGTTACATGTCATAGAATACCCTATTTTTCTCAAAAATATCCTATTTTTGGCCCAAAACCCAAGCTATAGCACACTGGTTTTGACTTCTTTGGTGGCTTCCGAATTTTCACCCAATTTCTTGCAAGGCCATGCCAAACGCGTCCAGCATCTGGTACACGATGCCATGAGGAAGAAGCACTGGTCTGTTTCGAACCTTCGCTTGATTTTTACTTGATTTTTTCAAAAATAAGGAAAAATCAATTTTCTTGGTATTTTTTCTAAAAATCACCAAAAATAGTAGAACCTTCCGGAACTCGTGTCCCACTACTTCGCATCGGCTCGTCACTAATCCAAATAGGGCTCTAACAGAGACAAACCAGGTTACGCTCGCAGAATACCCTAGTTTTCCCAAAATATCCTATTTTTGGCCCAAAACCCAAGCTATAGCACACCGGTTTTGACTTCTTTGGTGGCTTCCGAATTTTCACCCAATTTCATGCAAGGCCATGCCGACACGCATCCAGATCGGGTACACGATGCCGCAGTGAAGAAGCACGGTCTGCTTTCAACCTTCGCTTTATTTTTACTTGATTTTTTTCAAAAATAAGGGAATAATCAATTTTCTTGGTATTTTTCCTAAAAATCACCAAAAATAGTAGAACCTTCCGGAACTGTGTCCCACTACTTCAGACGTCTCGTCACTAATCCAAATAGGGCTCTAACAGAGACAAACAGGTTACGCTCATAGAATACCCTATTTTTCTCAAAAATATCCTATTTTTGACCCAAACCCAAGCTATAGCACACTGGTTTTGACTTCTCTTGGTGGCTTTCGAATTTTCACCCAATTTCTTGCAAAGCCATGCCAAACACGTCCGTACTCGGGTACACGATTCCGTAGAAAGAAGCACTGGTCTGCTTTCAACCTTCGCTTCATTTTTACTTGATTTTTTTCAAAAATAAGGGAATAATCAATTTTCTTGGTATTTTTTCCAAAAAATCACCAAAAATAGTAGAACCTTCCGGAACTGTGGTCCCACTACTTCGCACTGCTCGTCACTAATCCAAATAGGGCTCTAACAGAGACAAACCGGTTACGCTCATAGAATACCCTATTTTTTCAAAAATATCCTATTTTTGGCCCAAAACCCAAGCTATAGCACACTGGTTTTGCACTTCTCTTTGGTGGCTTCCGAATTTTCACCCAATTTCTTGCAAGGCCATGCCAAACGCGTCCGTACTGGGTACACGATGCCGTGAGGAAGAAGCACGGTCTCGTTTCAACCTTCGCTTGATTTTTACTTGATTTTTTCAAAAATAAGGGAAAATCAATTTTCTTGGTATTTTTCTAAAAATCACCAAAAATAGTAGAACCTTCCGAAAACTGCTGCCTCACTACTTCAGTACGGCTCGTCACGTAATCAAATTGGGCTCTAACAGAGACAAACCGAGTTACGCTCGCAGAATACCATAGTTTTCCCAAAATATCCTATTTTTGGCCCAAAACCCAAGGCTATAGCGCACGGGTTTTGGACTTCTCTTTGGTGGCTTCCGAATTTTCACCCAAATTCATGCAAGGCCGTGCGACATGAATCAGTACTGGGTACACGATGCCACAGGAAGAACCACGGGTTTGTTTCGAACCTTCGTTTGATTTTTTTCAAAAAATAAGGGAAACATCAATTGTCTTGGTATTTTTCCTAAAAAATCACCAAAAAATAGTAGAACCTTCCGGGAACTGTGCCCCACTACTTCAGACGTCTCGTCAATAATCCAAATAGGGCTCTAACAGAGACAAACAGGGTTACGTTCGCAGAAATACCCTATTTTTCTCAAAAATATCCCATTTTTGACCCAAAACCCAAGCTATAGCACACGGGTTTTGGACTTCTCTTTGGTGGCTTTCGAATTTTCAACCAATTTCTTGCAAAGCCATGCAGAACACGTCCGTCCTGGGTACACGATTCCATAGAAAGAAGCACGGGTCTGTTTCGAACCTTCGTTTCATTTTTACTTGATTTTTTTCCAAAAAATAAGGGAAAAATCAATTTTGTTGGTATTTTTTCCAAAAAATCACCAAAAAATAGCAGAACCTTCCGGGAACTGTGTCCCACTACTTCAGACGGCTCGTCACTAATCCAAATAGGGCTCTAACAGAGACAAACCAGGTTACGCTCATAGAATACCCTATTTTTTTCAAAAATATCCCATTTTTGGCCCAAAACCCAAGCTATAGCACACGGGTTTTGCACTTCTCTTTGGTGGCTTCCGAATTTTCACCCAATTTCTTGCAAGGCCATGCCAAACGCGTCCGTACTGGGTACACGATGCCAGAGGAAGAAGCACGGGTCTGTTTCGAACCTTCGTTTGATTTTTACTTGATTTTTTCAAAAATAAGGAAAAATCAATTTTCTTGGTATTTTTCTAAAAATCACCAAAAAATAGTAGAACCTTCCGAAACTGCTGGCTCCACTACTTCGGACTGGCTCGTCACTTAATCAAATTGGGCTCTAACAGAGACAAACCAGGTTACGCTCATAGAATACCATAGTTTTCCCAAAATATCCTATTTTGGCCCAAAACCCAAGGCTATAGCACACTGGTTTTGACTTCTCTTGGTGGCTTCCGAATTTTCACCCAATTTCATGCAAGGCCGTGACGACATGCATCCAGATCGGGTACACGATGCCACAGGAAGAAGCACGGGTCTGTTTCGAACCTTCGTTTGATTTTTACTTGATTTTTTCAAAAAATAAGGGAAAATCAATTTTCTTGGTATTTTTTCTAAAAATCACCAAAAAATAGTAGAACCTTCCGGAACTGTGGCCCCACTACTTCGTACTGCCTCGTCACTAATCCAAATAGGGCTCTAACAGAGACAAACCGAGTTACGCTCACAGAATACCCTAGTTTTCCCAAAAATATCCTATTTTGACCCAAAACCCAAGCTATAGCACACGGGTTTTGACTTCTCTTGGTGGCTTTCGAATTTTCACCCAATTTCTTGCAAAGCCATGCCGAACACGTCCGTCGACTGGGTACACGATGCCGTAGAAAGAAGCACGGGTCTGCTTTCGAACCTTCGCTTGATTTTTACTTGATTTTTTTCAAAAATAAGGAAAAATCAATTTTCTTGGTATTTTTTCCAAAAATCACCAAAAATAGTAGAACCTTCCGGAACTGTGTCCCACTACTTCGTACTGCTCGTCACTAATCCAAATAGGGCTCTAACAGAGACAAACCAGGTTACGCTCATAGAATACCCTATTTTTCTGAAAAATATTCCATTTTTGGCCCAAAACCCAAGCTATAGCACACGGGTTTTGGACTTCTCTTTGGTGGCTTCCGAATTTTCACCGAATTAATTGCAAGGCCATGCCAAACGCGTCTCAGTACCGGGTACACGATGCCGTAGGAAGAAGCACGGGTCTGCTTTCAACCTTCGCTTGATTTTTACTTGATTTTTTCAAAAATAAGGGAAAATCAATTTTCTTGGTATTTTTCTAAAAATCACCAAAAATAGTAGAACCTTCCGAAACTCGTGGCCTCACTACTTCGGACGGCTCGTCACGTAATCAAATTGGGCTCTAACAGAGACAAACCAGGTTACGCTCACGTAAATACCATAGTTTTCCCAAAATATCCTATTTTGGCCCAAAACCCAAGGCTATAGCACACTGGTTTTGACTTCTCTTTGGTGGCTTCGAATTTTCACCCAATTTCATGCAAGGCCGTGCGACACGCGTCCATGATCGGGTACACGATGCCACGTGAAGAAGCACGGGTCTGTTTCGAACCATCGTTTGATTTATACTTGATTTTTTTCAAAAAATAAGGCAAAATCAATTTTCTTGGTATTTTTTCTAAAAAAATCACCAAAAAATAGTTGAACCTTCCGGAACTGTGTCCCACTACTTCAGACGGCTCGTCACTAATCCAAATAGGGCTCTAACAGAGACAAACCAGGTTACGCTCATAGAATACCCTAGTTTTCCTCAAAATATCCTATTTTTGGCCCAAAACCCAAGCTATAGCACACTGGTTTTGACTTCTCTTTGGTGGCTTCCGAATTTTCACCCAATTTCTTGCAAGGCCATGCCAAACGCTGCTCAGACTGGGTACACGATGCCGTAAGAAGAAGCACGGGTCTGCTTTCAACCTTCGCTTGATTTTTACTTGATTTTTTCAAAAATAAGGGAAAATCAATTTTCTTGGTATTTTTCTAAAAATCACCAAAAATAGTATAACCTTCCCGAAACCGTGGCCTCACTACTTCGTACTGCCTCGTCACTAATCAAAATGGGCTCTAACAGTAGACAAACCAAGTTACGCTCGCAGAATACCATAGTTTTCCCAAAAATATCCTGATTTTGGCCCAAACCCAAGCTATAGCACACTGGTTTTGACTTCTCTTTGGTGGCTTCCAATTTTCACCCAATTTCTTGCAAGGCCATGCGACAACGCGTCCGTACCGGGTACACGATGCCACAAGAAGAGGCACGGTCTGCTTTCAACCTTCGCTTGATTTTTACTTGATTTTTTCAAAAAATAAGGAAAAATCAATTTTCTTGGTATTTTTCTAAAAATCACCAAAAATAGTAGAACCTTCCGGAACTGCGGTCCCACTACTTCGCATCGGCTCGTCACTAATCCAAATAGGGCTCTAACAGAGACAAACAGGTTACGCTCACAGAATACTCGTATTTTTCTCAAAAATATCTCATTTTTGACCCAAAACCCAAGCTATAGCACACTGGTTTTGGACTTCTCTTTGGTGGCTTCCGAATTTTCACCCAATTTCTTGCAAGGCCATGCCAAACGCTGTCAGACTGGGTACACGATGCCGTAAGAAGAAGCACGGGTCTGTTTCGAACCTTCGCTTGATTTTTACTTGATTTTTTCAAAAATAAGGGAAAATCAATTTTCTTGGTATTTTTCCTAAAAATCACCAAAAATAGTAGAACCTTCCGGAACTGTGCCCCACCACTTCGCATCGGCTCGTCACTAATCAAACTAGGGCTCTAACAGAGACAAACCAGGTTACGCTCACAGAATACCATAGTTTTCCCAAAAATATCCATTTTTGGCCCAAAACCCAAGGCTATAGCACACGGGTTTTGGACTTCTCTTTGGTGGCTTGCGAATTTTCACCCAATTTATTGCAAGGTCATGCGACACGCATCCATACTGCATACACGATGCCACAAGAAGAAGCACGGGTCTGTTTCGAACCTTCGTTTGATTTTTACTTGATTTTTTCCAAAAATAAGGGAAAAATCAATTTTCTTGGTATTTTTTCTAAAAATCACCAAAAATAGTAGAACCTTCCTGAACTGTGTCCCACTACTTCGTATCGACTCGTCACGAATCAAATTGGGCTCTAACAGAGACAAACCGGATTACGTTCGCAGAAATACTCTAGTTTTCCCAAAAATATCCTATTTTTGGCCCAAAACCCAAGGCTATAGCACACGGGTTTTGACTTCTCTTTGGTGGCTTCCAATTTTCACCCAATTTCTTGCAAGGCCATGCGACAACGCGTCCGGATCGGGTACACGATGCCACAAGAAGAGGCACGGGTCTGTTTCGAACCTTCCTTTGATTTTTACTTGATTTTTTTCAAAAAATAAGGAAAAATCAATTTTCTTGGTATTTTTCTAAAAAATCACCAAAAATAGTAGAACCTTCCGGAACCTGCTGTCCCACTACTTCGCACTTGACTCGTCACTAATCCAAATAGGGCTCTAACAGAGACAAACCAGGTTACGCTCACAGAATACTCTATTTTTCTCAAAAATATCCTATTTTTGACCCAAAACCCAAGCTTATAGCACACCGGTTTTGACTTCTCTTGGTGGCTTCCGAATTTTCACCCAATTTCTTGCAAGGCCATGCCAAACGCGTCCAGACTGGGTACACGATGCCGTAAGAAGAAGCACGGTCTGCTTTCAACCTTCGCTTGATTTTTACTTGATTTTTTCAAAAATAAGGAAAAATCAATTTTCTTGGTATTTTTCTAAAAATCACCAAAAATAGTAGAACCTTCCGGAACTGCTGTCCCACTACTTCGTACGTCTCGTCACTAATCCAAATAGGGCTCTAACAGAGACAAACAGTGATACGCTCGCAGAATACCCTAGTTTTCCTCAAAAATATCCTATTTTGACCCAAAACCCAAGCTATAGCACACGGGTTTTGACTTCTCTTGGTGGCTTCCGAATTTTCACCCAATTTCTTGCAAGGCCATGCCAAACGCATCTCAGTACTCGGGTACACGATGCCGTAAGAAGAAGCACGGGTCTGCTTTCAACCTTCGCTTGATTTTTACTTGATTTTTTCAAAAAATAAGGAAAAATCAATTTTCTTGGTATTTTTCTAAAAAATCACCAAAAATAGTAGAACCTTCCGGAACTGTGTCCCACTACTTCGCATCTGCTCATCACTAATCCAAATAGGGCTCTAACAGAGACAAACCGGGTTACGCTCACAGAATACCCTATTTTTCTCAAAAATATCCCATTTTTGGCCCAAAACCCAAGCTATAGCACACCGGTTTTGACTTCTCTTGGTGGCTTCCGAATTTTCACCCAATTTCATGCAAGGTCATGCGACACGCATCGCAGACTGGGTACACGATGCCACGTGAAGAAGCACGGGTCTGCTTTCGAACCTTCGCTTGATTTTTTTTCAAAAAATAAGGGAAAATCAATTGTCTTGGTATTTTTCTAAAAATCACCAAAAATAGTAGAACCTTCCGGAACTGCTGCCTCACTACTTCGCACTGGCTCGTCACGTAATCAAATTGGGCTCTAACAGAGACAAACCAGGTTACGCTCATGGAAATACTCATAGTTTTCCCAAAATATCCTATTTTTGGCCCAAAACCCAAGCTATAGCACACTGGTTTTGACTCTCTTTGGTGGCTTCCGAATTTTCACCCAATTTCTTGCAAGGCCATGCCAAACGCTGTCTGCGATCGGGTACACGATGCCACGTGAAGAAGCACTGGTCTGTTTCGAACCTTCGCTTGATTTTTACTTGATTTTTTCAAAAATAAGGAAAAATCAATTTTCTTGGTATTGTTTCTAAAAATCACCAAAAATAGTAGAACCTTCCGGAACTCAGTGCCCCAACTACTTCGTACTGGCTCGTCACTAATCATAATAGGGCTCTAACAGAGACAAACCAGGTTACGCTCACAGAATACTCTAGTTTTCCCAAAAATATCCCATTTTGGCCCAAACCCAAGGCTATAGCGACACTGGTTTTGACTCTCTTTGGTGGCTTCGAATTTTCACCCAATTTCTTGCAAGGCCATGCCAAACGCGTCTCAGATCGGGTACACGATGCCGCAGGAAGAAGCACTGGTCCTGCTTTCGAACCTTCGCTTGATTTTTACTTGATTTTTTCAAAAATAAGGAAAAATCAATTTTCTTGGTATTTTTTCTAAAAATCACCAAAAATAGTAGAACCTTCCGGAACTCGTGCTCCAACTACTTCGTACGGCTCGTCACTGAATCATAATGGGCTCTAACAGAGACAAACCAGGTTACGCTCATAGAAATACTCTAGTTTTCCCAAAAATATCCTATTTTTGCCCAAAACCCAAGCTATAGCACACGGGTTTTGACTCTCTTTGGTGGCTTCCGAATTTTCACCCAATTTCTTGCAAGGTCATGCCAAATGCGTCTCAGATCTGGTACACGATGCCACAGGAAGAAGCACGGGTCCTGCTTTCAACCTTCGCTTGATTTTTACTTGATTTTTTCAAAAAATAAGGAAAAATCAATTTTCTTGGTATTTTTCTAAAAATCACCAAAAATAGTAGAACCTTCCGGAACTCGTGCCTCCACTACTTCGTACGGCTCGTCACTAATCTAATTGGGCTCTAACAGAGACAAACCAGGTTACGCTCACAGAAATACTCTAGTTTTCCCAAAATATCCTGATTGGCCCAAAACCCAAGGCTATAGCACACTGGTTTTGACTTCTCTTGGTGGCTTCCGAATTTTCACCCAATTTCTTGCAAGGCTGCACGACACGCATCCGTGATCTGGTACACGATGCCATAAGAAGAAGCACGGGTCTGCTTTCAACCTTCGCTTGATTTTTACTTGATTTTTTTCAAAAAATAAGGAAAAATCAATTTTCTTGGTATTTTTCTAAAAATCACCAAAAATAGTAGAACCTTCCGGAACTCGTGCCCCACTACTTCGCACTGCTCGTCACGTAATCAAATTGGGCTCTAACAGAGACAAACCGGGTTACGCTCACAGAAATACTCTAGTTTTCCCAAAATATCCTATTTTCGACCCAAAACCCAAGGCTATAGCACACCGGTTTTGGACTCTCTTTGGTGGCTTCCGAATTTTCACCCAATTTCTTGCAAGGTCATGCCAAACGCGTCCGCATCGGGTACACGATGCCATAGGAAGAAGCACGGTCTGCTTTCGAACCTTCGCTTGATTTTTACTTGATTTTTTCAAAAATAAGGGAAAAATCAATTTTCTTGGTATTGTTTCTAAAAATCACCAAAAATAGTAGAACCTTCCGGAACTCGTGCTCCCACTACTTCGGATCGGCTCATCACTAATCCATAATAGGGCTCTAACAGAGACAAACCGGTTACGCTCACAGAAATACTCTAGTTTTCCCAAAATATCCTATTTTTGCCCAAAACCCAAGCTATAGCACACGGGTTTTGACTTCTCTTGGTGGCTTCCGAATTTTCACCCAATTTCTTGCAAGGTCGTGCAAACGCGTCCGTGATCGGGTACACGATGCCATAGGAAGAAGCACGGGTCTGCTTTCAACCTTCGTTTGATTTTTACTTGATTTTTTCAAAAATAAGGAAAAATCAATTTTCTTGGTATTTTTCTAAAAATCACCAAAAATAGTAGAACCTTCCGGAACTCGTGCCCCAACTACTTCGCACTGGCTCATCACGTAATCATAATGGGCTCTAATAGAGACAAACCCAGTTACGCTCACTGAAATACTCTAGTTTTCCCAAAATATCCTATTTTGCCCAAAACCCAAGGCTATAGCACACTGGTTTTGGACTTCTTTGGTGGCTTCCGAATTTTCACCCAATTTCATGCAAGGCCATGCGACACGCGTCTCAGCATCGGGTACACGATGCCGTAGGAAGAAGCACGGGTCTGCTTTCAACCTTCGCTTGATTTTTACTTGATTTTTTGAAAAATAAGGAAAAATCAATTTTCTTGGAATTTTTCTAAAAATCACCAAAATATAGTAGAACCTTCCGGAACTCGTGCTCCAACTACTTCGGACGGCTCGTCACTAATCATAATGGGCTCTAATAGAGACAAACCCGTTACGCTCACAGAAATACTCTAGTTTTCCCAAAATATCCTATTTTTGCCCAAAACCCAAGGCTATAGCGACACGGTTTTGACTTCTTTGGTGGCTTCCGAATTTTCATCCAATTTCATGCAAGGTCATGCGACACGCCATCCGCATCTGGGTACACGATGCCACGAGAAGAAGCACTGGTCTGTTTCGAACCTTCGCTTGATTTTTACTTGATTTTTTCAAAAAATAAGGGAAAAATCAATTTTCTTGGTATTGTTTCTAAAAATCACCAAAAATAGTAGAACCTTCCGGAACTCGTGGCCCCACTACTTCATGACGGCTCGTCACTAATCCAAATAGGGCTCTAACAGAGACAAACCGGTTACGCTCACAGAAATACTCTAGTTTTCCCAAAATATCCTATTTTTGCCCAAAACCCAAGCTATAGCACACGGTTTTGACTCTCTTTGGTGGCTTCCGAATTTTCACCCAATTTCTTGCAAGGCCGTGCCAAACGCGTCCGTGATCGGGTACACGATGCCACAAGAAGAAGCACGGTCCTGTTTCGAACCTTCGTTTGATTTTTACTTGATTTTTTCAAAAAATAAGGAAAAATCAATTTTCTTGGTATTGTTTCTAAAAATCACCAAAAATAGTAGAACCTTCCGGAACTCGTGCCCCAACTACTTCGCACGGCTCGTCACTAATCCATAATAGGGCTCTAACAGAGACAAACCGGTTACGCTCGCAGAAATACTCTAGTTTTCCCAAAATATCCCATTTTTGCCCAAAACCCAAGCTATAGCACACTGGTTTTGACTTCTTTGGTGGCTTCCGAATTTTCACCCAATTTCTTGCAAGGTCGTACAAACGCGTCCGCAGACTGGGTACACGATGCCACAGGAAGAAGCACGAGTCCTGTTTCGAACCTTCGTTTGATTTTTACTTGATTTTTTTAAAAATAAGGAAAAATCAATTTTCTTGGTATTTTTCTAAAAATCACCAAAAATAGTAGAACCTTCCGGAACTGCGGCCCCAACACTTCGTGACGGCTCATCACTGAATCATAATGGGCTCTAATAGAGACAAACCGGTTACGCTCACAGAAATACTCTAGTTTTCCCAAAATATCCTATTTTTGCCCAAAACCCAAGGCTATAGCACACGGGTTTTGACTTCTCTTGGTGGCTTCCGAATTTTCACCCAATTTCATGCAAGGTCGTGCGACACGCTGTCCGCGACTGGGTACACGATGCCGCAGGAAGAAGCATCGGTCTGTTTCAACCTTCGCTTGATTTTTACTTGATTTTTTCAAAAAATAAGGAAAAATCAATTTTCTTGGTATTTTTTCTAAAAATCACCAAAAATAGTAGAACCTTCCGGAACTCAGTGCTCTCAACACTTCGTACGGCTCGTCACTAATCATAATGGGCTCTAATAGAGACAAACCGGTTACGCTCACTGAAATACTCTAGTTTTCCCAAAATATCCTATTTTTGGCCCAAAACCCAAGGCTATAGCACACTGGTTTTGGACTTCTTTGGTGGCTTCTGAATTTTCACCCAATTTCTTGCAAGGCCATGCGACACGCGTCCAGCATCGGGTACACGATGCCACAGGAAGAAGCACGGGTCTGTTTCGAACCTTCGTTTGATTTTTACTTGATTTTTTCAAAAAATAAGGAAAAATCAATTTTCTTGGTATTGTTTCTAAAAATCACCAAAAATAGTAGAACCTTCCGGAACTCGTGCCCCAACTACTTCAGTACGGCTCGTCACTAATCCAAATAGGGCTCTAACAGAGACAAACCGGTTACGCTCACAGAAATACTCTAGTTTTCCCAAAATATCCTATTTTTGGCCCAAAACCCAAGCTATAGCACACGGGTTTTGACTTCTTTGGTGGCTTCCGAATTTTCACCCAATTTCTTGCAAGGCCGTGCCAAATGCGTCCGCATCTGGTACACGATACCACAGGAAGAAGCACCGGTCTGCTTTCGAACCTTCATTTGATTTTTACTTGATTTTTTCAAAAATAAGGGAAAATCAATTTTCTTGGTATTTTTCTAAAAATCACCAAAAATAGTAGAACCTTCCGGAACTCGTGCCCCACTACTTCAGACGTGCTCGTCACTGAATCTAATTGGGCTCTAACAGAGACAAACCGGTTACGCTCAGTAAATACTCTAGTTTTCCCAAAATATCCTTTTTTGCCCAAAACCCAAGGCTATAGGACACTGGTTTTGACTTCTCTTGGTGGCTTCCGAATTTTCACCCAATTTCTGCAAGGTCATGCGACACGCATCCGTGCCGTGCACACGATGCCATAAGAAGAGGCACGGGTCTGCTTTCGAACCTTCGTTTGATTTTTACTTGATTTTTTCAAAAAATAAGGGAAAAATCAATTATGTTGGTATTTGTTCTAAAAATCACCAAAAATAGTAGAACCTTCCGGAACTCGTGCTCCACTACTTCGGACTGGCTCAGTCACTAATCCAAATAGGGCTCTAACAGAGACAAACCAGCTTACGCTCACAAAATACTCTAGTTTTCCCAAAAATATCCCATTTTTGGCCCAAAACCCTAGCTATAGCACACAAGTTTTGGACTTCTCTTTGGTGGCTTCTGAATTTTCACCCAATTTCTTACAAGGCCATGCCAAATACGTCCGTACTGAGTACACGATGCCAGAGGAAGAAGCACGGGTCTGTTTCGAACCTTCGTTTGATTTTTACTTGATTTTTTTCAAAAAATAAGGGAAAAATCAATTTTCTTGGTATTGTTTCTAAAAAATCACCAAAAATAGTAGAACCTTCCAGGAACTGTGCCCCAACACTTCAGACGGCTCGTCACGAATCATAATGGGCTCTAACAGAGACAAACCGGGTTACGTTCGCAGAAATACTCTATTTTTCCCAAAAATATCCCATTTTCGGCCCAAAACCCAAGCTATAGCACACGGGTTTTGGACTTCTCTTTGGTGGCTTCCGAATTTTCACCCAATTTCTTGCAAGGCCGTGCCAAATGCGTCCGTACTGGGTACACGATACCACAGGAAGAAGCACGGGTCTGTTTCGGACCTTCATTTGATTTTTACTTGATTTTTTTAAAAAATAAGGGAAAAATCAATTTTCTTGGTATTTTTTCTAAAAAATCACCAAAAATAGTAGAACCTTCCGGGAACTGTGCCCCACTACTTCAGACGGCTCGTCACGAATCTAATTGGGCTCTAACAGAGACAAACCGGGTTACGTTCGCAGAAATACTCTAGTTTTCCCAAAAATATCCCTTTTTCGGCCCAAAACCCAAGGCTATAGGACACGGGTTTTGGACTTCTCTTTGGTGGCTTCTGAATTTTCACCCAATTTCTTGCAGGGCGGTGCGACACGCATCCGTGCTGCGTACACGATGCCATAAGAAGAGGCACGGGTCTCTTTCGAACCGTCGTTTCATTTTTACTTGATTTTTTTCAAAAAAATAAGGGAAAAATCAATTATGTTGGTATTTGTTCTAAAAAATCACCAAAAAATAGTAGAACCTTCCGGGAACTGTGCCCCACTACTTCAGACGGCTCGTCACTAATCCAAATAGGGCTCTAACAGAGACAAACCGGGTTACGTTCGCAGAAATACTCTAGTTTTCCCAAAAATATCCCATTTTTGGCCCAAAACCCAAGCTATAGCACACAAGTTTTGGACTTCTCTTGGTGGCTTCCGGATTTTTCACCAATTTCTTACAAGGCCATGCCAAATACGTCCCTACTTGAGTACACGATGCCAGAGGAAGAAGCACGGGTCTGTTTCGAACCTTCGTTTGATTTTTACTTGATTTTTTTCAAAAAATAAGGGAAAAATCAATTTTCTTAGTATTGTTTCTAAAAAATCACCAAAAATAGTAGAACCTTCCAGGAACTGTGCCCCAACACTTCAGACGGCTCGTCACGAATCATAATGGGCTCTAACAGAGACAAACCGTGTTACGCTCGCAGAAATACTCTATTTTTCCCAAAAATATCCTATTTTCAGCCCAAAACCCAAGCTATAGCACACCGGTTTTGACTTCTCTTGGTGGCTTCCGAATTTTCACCCAATTTCTTGCAAGGACGTGCAAATGCGTCCGTGACTGGGTACACGATACCACAGGAAGAAGCACGGTCTGCTTTCGAACCTTCATTTGATTTTTACTTGATTTTTTTAAAAATAAGGGAAAAATCAATTTTCTTGGTATTTTTCTAAACAATCACCAAAAATAGTAGAACCTTCCGGAACTCGTGGCCCCACTACTTCATGACGGCTCGTCATGAATCTAATTGGGCTCTAACAGAGACAAACCGGTTACGCTCGCAGTAAATACTCTAGTTTTCCCAAAATATCCTTTTTGCCCAAAACCCAAGGCTATAGGACACGGTTTTGGACTTCTCTTGGTGGCTTCCGAATTTTCACCCAATTTCTTGCAGGCGGTGCGACACGCATCCGTGCTGCGTACATCGATGCCATAAGAAGAGGCACTGGTCTCTTTCGAACCGTCGTTTCATTTTTACTTGATTTTTTCAAAAAATAAGGAAAAATCAATTATGTTGGTATTTGTTCTAAAAATCACCAAAAAATAGTAGAACCTTCCGGGAACTGTGGCCCCACTACTTCAGACGGCTCGTCACTAATCCAAATAGGGCTCTAACAGAGACAAACCAGTTTACGTTCACAAAAATACCCTAGTTTTCCCAAAAATATCTCATTTTTGGCCCAAAACCCAAGCTATAGCACACAAGTTTTGGACTTCTCTTTGGTGGCTTCTGAATTTTCACCCAATTTCTTACAAGGCCATGCCAAATGCGTCCAGCATCGAGTACACGATGCCGAGGAAGAAGCACGGGTCTGCTTTCGAACCTTCGCTTGATTTTTACTTGATTTTTTCAAAAATAAGGGAAAAATCAATTTTCTTGGTATTTTTCTAAACAATCACCAAAAATAGTAGAACCTTCCGGAACTCGTGCCCCACACTACTTGACGGCTCGTCACTGAATCATAATTGGGCTCTAACGAGACAAACCAGGTTACGCTCGCAGAAATACTCTAGTTTTCCCAAAATATCCTATTTTCGCCCAAAACCCAAGGCTATAGCACACGCGTTTTGACTTCTCTTGGTGGCTTCCGAATTTTCACCCAATTTCTTGCAGGTCGATGCGACACGCATCCGTACTGCGTACACGATGCCATAAGAAGAGGCATGGGTCTGCTTTCGAACCTTCGTTTCATTTTTACTTGATTTTTTCAAAAAATAAGGAAAAATCAATTATGTTGGTATTTTTCCTAAAAATCACCAAAAATAGTAGAACCTTCCGGAACTGTGGCCCCACTACTTCGTGACGGCTCGTCACTAATCCAAATAGGGCTCTAACAGAGACAAACCAGTTTACGCTCACAGAAATACCCTTGTTTTCCCAAAATATCCCATTTTTGGCCCAAAACCCTAGCTATAGCACACAAGTTTTGGACTTTCTTTGGTGGCTTCCGAATTTTCACCCAATTTCTTACAAGGCCATGCCAAATGCGTCCAGACTCGGGTACACGATGCCACAGTGAATCAAATTGGGCTCTAACGAGACAAACCGGATACGCTCACGTAAATACTCTAGTTTTCCCAAAATATCCTATTTTGCCCAAAACCCAAGGCTATAGCACACGGGTTTTGGACTTCTCTTTGGTGGCTTCGAATTTTCACCCAATTTCTTGTAGGCCGTGCGACAAGCTTCCGTGTCTGCATACACGATGCCACAAGAAGAGGCACGGTCCTGTTTCGAACCTTCGCTTGATTTTTACTTGATTTTTTCAAAAAATAAGGGAAAATCAATTTTGTTCAGTATTCTTTCTAAAAATTCACCAAAAATAGTAGAACCTTCCGGAACTGTGGCTCCACTACTTCAGACGGCTCGTCACTAATCCAAATAGGGCTCTAACAGAGACAAACCGGTTTACGTTCGCAGAAATACCCTAGTTTTCCCAAAAGTATCCCATGTTTGGCCCAAAACCCAAGCTATAGCACACAAGTTTTGGACTTCTCTTTGGTGGCTTCTGAATTTTCACCCAATTTCTTACAAGGCCATGCCAAATGCGTCCGTACTGAGTACACGATGCCAGAGGAAGAAGCACGGGTCTGTTTCGAACCTTCGTTTGATTTTTACTTGATTTTTTCAAAAATAAGGAAAAATCAATTTTCTTGGTATTTTTCTAAAAATCACCAAAAATAGTAGAACCTTCCGGAACCGTGCCCCAACACTTCAGACGGCTCGTCACGAATCATAATGCGCTCTAACAGAGACAAACCGGGTTACGTTCGCTGAAATGCTCTAGTTTTCCCAAAAATATCCCATTTTTTGCCCAAAACCCAAGGCTATAGCGCACGGCTTTTGGACTTCTCTTTGGTGGCTTCCGAATTTCCACCCAATTTCTTGCAGGGCCGTGCGACACGCATCCGTGCTGCGTACACGATGCCATAAGAAGAGGCATGGGTCTGTTTCGAACCTTCGTTTCATTTTTACTTGATTTTTTTCAAAAAAATAAGGGAAAAATCAATTATGTTGGTATTTTTCCTAAAAAATCACCAAAAAATAGTAGAACCTTCCGGGAACTGTGCCCCACTACTTCAGACGGCTCGTCACGAATCAAATTGGGCTCTAACAGAAACAAACCAGGTTACGTTCGCAGAAATACTCTAGTTTTCCCAAAAATATCCCATTTTCAGCGCAAAACCCAAGGCTATAGCACACGGGTTTTGGACTTCTCTTTGGTGGCTTCTGAATTTTCACCCAATTTCTTGCAGGGCCGTGCGACATGCATCCGTGCTGAGTGCACGATGCCACAAGAAGAGGCACGGGTCTGTTTCGAACCTTCGTTTGATTTTTACTTGATTTTTTTCAAAAAAATAAGGGAAAAATCAATTTTGTTCGTATTCTTTCTAAAAAATTCACCAAAAAATAGTAGAACCTTCCGGGAACTGTGCCCCACTACTTCAGACGGCTCGTCACTAATCCAAATAGGGCTCTAACAGAGACAAACCGGTTTATGTTCGCAGAAATACCCTAGTTTTCCCAAAAAGATCCCATGTTTGGCCCAAAACCCAAGCTATAGCACACAAGTTTTGGACTTCTCTTTGGTGGCTTCTGAATTTTCACCCAATTTCTTACAAGGCCATGCCAAATGCGTCCGTACTGAGTACACGATGCCAGAGGAAGAAGCACGGGTCTGTTTCGAACCTTCGTTTGATTTTTACTTGATTTTTTTCAAAAAATAAGGGAAAAATCAATTTTCTTGGTATTTTTTCTAAAAATCACCAAAAAATAGTAGAACCTTCCGGGAACCGTGCCCCAACACTTCAGACGGCTCGTCACGAATCATAATGCGCTCTAACAGAGACAAACCGGGTTACGTTCGCTGAAATGCTCTAGTTTTCCCAAAAATATCCCATTTTTTGCCCAAAACCCAAGGCTATAGCGCACGGCTTTTGGACTTCTCTTTGGTGGCTTCCGAATTTCCACCCAATTTCTTGCAGGGCCGTGCGACACGCATCCGTGCTGCGTACACGATGCCATAAGAAGAGGCATGGGTCTGTTTCGAACCTTCGTTTCATTTTTACTTGATTTTTTTCAAAAAAATAAGGGAAAAATCAATTATGTTGGTATTTTTCCTAAAAAATCACCAAAAAATAGTAGAACCTTCCGGAACTGCTGGCTCCACTACTTGCACTGACTCGTCACTAATCCAAATAGGGCTCTAACAGAGACAAACCAGTTTACGTTCACAGAAATACCCTTGTTTTCCCAAAAATATCCCATTTTTGGCCCAAAACCCTAGCTATAGCACACAAGTTTTGGACTTTTCTTTGGTGGCTTCTGAATTTTCACCCAATTTCTTACAAGGCCATGCCAAATGCGTCCGTACTGGGTACACGATGCCACAGGAATCAAATTGGGCTCTAACAGAGACAAACCGGGTTACGTTCGCAGAAATACTCTAGTTTTCCCAAAAATATCCGATTTTCGGCCCAAAACCCAAGGCTATAGCACACGGTTTTGGACTTCTCTTGGTGGCTTCGAATTTTCACCCAATTTCTTGTAGGCCGCTCGACAAGCTTCCGTGTTCGTACACGATGCCACAAGAAGAGGCACGGGTCTGTTTCGAACCTTCGTTTGATTTTTACTTGATTTTTTCAAAAAATAAGGGAAAAATCAATTTTGTTGGTATTCTTTCTAAAAATTCACCAAAAAATAGTAGAACCTTCCGGGAACTGTGCCCCATTACTTCAGACGACTTGTCACTAATCCAAATAAGGCTCTAACAAAGACAAACCGGTTTACGTTCGCAGAAATACCCTAGTTTTCACCCAATTTCTTACAAGGCAGTGCCAAACGCATCCGTACTAGGTACATGATGCCAGAGGAAGAAGCACGGTCTGCTTTGAGCCTTCGCTTGATTTTTACTTGATTTTTTAAAAATAAGGAAAAATCAATTTTCTTGGTATTTTTCTAAAAATCACCAAAAATAGTAGAACCTTCCGGAACCGTGGCTCCAACACTTCAGACGGCTCGTCACGAATGATAATGCGCTCAAACATAGACAAACCGGTTTACTTTCACTGAAATGCTCTAGTTTTCCCAAAAATATCCCATTTTTTTGCCCAAAACCCAAGGTTATAGCGCACGGGTTTTGGACTTCTCTATGGTGGCTTCCGAATTTTCACCCTATTTCTTACAAGGCCATGAGACATGCGTCCGTGCTAGGTACACGATGCCAGAGGAAGAAGCACGGGTCTGTTTCGAACCTTCGTTTGATTTTTACTTGATTTTTTTAAAAAATAAGGGAAAAATCAATTTTCGTGGTATTTTTTCTAAAAAATCACCAAAAATAGTAGAACCTTCCGGGAACTGTGTCCCACTACTTCGGACGGCTCGTCACTGAATCAAATTGGGCTCTAACGTAAACAAACCGAGTTACGTTCAGTAAATACTCTAGTTTTCCCAAAAATATCCTATTTTCAGCAAGAAACCCAAGGCTATAGCACACGGGTTTTGGACTTCTCTTTGGTGGCTTCTGAATTTTCACCCAATTTCTTGCAGGGCCGTGCGACATGCATCCGTGCTGAGTGCACGATGCCACAAGAAGAGGCACGGGTCTGTTTCGAACCTTCGTTTGATTTTTACTTGATTTTTTTCAAAAAAATAAGGGAAAAATCAATTTTGTTGGTATTTTTTATAAAAAATCACCAAAAATAGTAGAACTTTCCGGGAACTGTGCCCCACTACTTCAGACGGCTCGTCACTAATCCAAATAGGGCTCTAACAGAGACAAACCGGGTTAGGTTCGCAGAAATACTCTAGTTTTCCCAAAAATATCCCATTTTTGGACCAAAACCCAAGGCTATAGCACACGGATTTTGGACTTCCCTTTGGTGGCTTCCGAATTTCACCCAATTTCTTGCAGGGCCGTGCGACACGCGTCCTTACTGCGTACACGATGCCACAGGAAGAGGCACGGGTCTATTTCGAATCTTCGTTATATTTTTACTTGATTTTTTTCAAAAAATAAGGGAAAAATCAATTTTCTTAGTATTTTTTCTAAAAAATCACAAAAAATAGTAGAACCTTCCGGGAACTGTGCCCCACTACTTCAAACGGCAGGTCACAAATCATATTGGGCTCTAACAGAGACAAACCGAGTTACGTCCCCAGAAATACCCTAGTTTTTCCAAAAATATCCCATTTTTTGCCCAAAACCCAAGCTATAGCACACGGGTTTTGGACTTCTCTTTGGTGGCTTCGGAATTTTCACCCAATTTCTTACAAGGCCATGCGACATGCGTCCTTGCTAGGTACACGATACCAGAGGAAGAAGCACCGGTCTGCTTTCGAACCTTCGCTTGATTTTTACTTGATTTTTTCAAAAATATGGAAAAATCAATTTTGTTGGTATTTTTTCTAAAAATCACCAAAAATAGTAGAACCTTCTCGGGAACCTGTGCTCCATACCTCAGACTGGCTCATCACTAATCCAAACAGTGGCTCTAACAGAGACCCACCGCTCACGCTCACGTAAATACCTTTGTTTTCCCAAAAATATCCTGATTGGCCCAAAACCCAAGCTATAGCACACCGGTTTTGACTTCTTGGTGGCTTCGGAATTTTCACCCGCTTTGTAAGGCCATGCGACACGCCGTCTCAGACTCGGGTACACGATGCCATGTGAAGAAGCACTGGTCTCTGCTTTAACCTTCATTTGATTTTTACTTGATTTTTCAAAAATATGGAAAATCAATTTTCTTGGTATTTTTTCTAAAAATCACCAAAAATAGTAGAACCTTCCGGGAACCTTTGCCCCAACACTTCGTACGGCTCATCACTTAATCATAATGCGCCTAATGCATACAAATCTAAGTTACGCTCACTGAAATGCTCTAGTTTTCCCAAAATATCCCATTTTCTCGCCCAAAACCCAAGGCTATAGTGCACTGCTTTTGGACTCTCTTTGGTGGCTTCGAATTTCCACCCAATCTCTTGCAAGGCCATGCCAAATGCGCCTCAGACTCGGTACATGATGCCGTGAGGAAGAAGCACTGGTTCTGTTTCAACCTTCGCTTGATTTTTACTTGATTTTTTCATAAAATAAGGAAAAATCAATTTTCTTGGTAATTTTTAAAAATCACTCAAAAATAGTAGAACCTTCTCGGGAACTGCAGGCTCTCACAGCTGCATGACTGCGTCACTAATCAAAATAGTGGCTCTAACAGAGACAAACCGCATTACGCTCGCAGAATACCCTCGCTTTCTCAAAATATCCATTTTGGCCCAAACCCAAGCTTATAGCGACACCTGGTTTTGACTTCTTTGGTGGCTTCGAATTTTCACCCACATTCTTGCAAGGCCATGCGACATGCGTCCGCATTTCACGCATACCGATGCCACGTGAATAAGCACTCGCTCTGCTTTCGACCTTCGCTTGATTTTTACTTGATTTTTTCAAAAATATGGAAAAATCAATTTTCTTGGTATTTTTCTAAAAAATAACCAAAAAATAGTAGAACCTTCCCGAACTATGCCCAACTACTTCGCGACGGCAGGTCACGAATCAAATTGGCTCTAACAGAGACAAACCGAAAGTTACGCTCCCGTAAATACTCTAGTTTTTCCAAAATATCCTGATTTTTGCCCAAACCCAAGGCTATAGCTCACTGTTTTGACTTCTCTTGGTGGCTTTGAATTTTCACCCAATTTCTTACAAGGTCATGCGACATGCATCCGCAGTAGGTACACGATGCCGTAGAAAGAAGCACTAGTCTGCTTTCGAACCTTCGCTTGATTTTTACTGATTTTTTTCAAAAATAAGTGGAAAATCAATTTTCTGGTATTTTTCTAAAAATCAGCAAAAATAGTAGAACCTTCCGAACTCGTGCCCCACTACTTCGTGATCGCAGGTCACGAATCAAATTGGCTCTCAACAGACAAACCGAAGTTACGCTCCCGTAAATACTCTAGTTTTTCCAAAATATCTCGTTGTTGCCCAAAACCCAGCTATATAGACACGAGTTTTGACTCTTTGGTGGCTTGAATTTTCACCTAATTTCTTACAAGACCGCAGCGACACGCCGTCCGCATTCAGGTACATGATGCCACAGAAGAAGCACGGTCCTGTTTTAACTTCGCTTGATTTTTACTTGATTTTGTTCAAAAATAAGGAAAAATCAATTTTGTTGGTATTTTTTCTAAAAATGACCAAAAATAGTAGAACTCTTGAACTGGTGGCCCCACAACCTTCGCACTGGCTTGTCACTAATCAAAATAGGTTTCTAACGTAGACAAACCCGATGTACGCTTGCAGAATACCCTAGTTTTCCCAAAATATCCCATTTTTGCCTAAACCCAAGCTATAAGACACTCAAGCTTTGGACTTCTCTTGGTGTCTTCCGAATTTTCACCCACTTTTGCAGGTCGCAGTGACACGCCGTCCTCATCACAGCACATGATGCCACACAGGAGTCACGGTCCTGTTTCAATCTTCGCTATATTTTTACTTGATTTTTTCAAAAACAAGGAAAAATCAATGTCGTTGGTATTTTTCTAAAAATCACCAAAAAGTAGTAGAACCTTCCTCGAACTGCAGGCTCCACGACTCTGCAGCTCCATCACTACTAATCAAAATAGGGCTCTAACGTAGACAAACCTATGATGTCATAGAATACTCCTAGTTTTCTCAAAATATCCATTTTGGGCCCAAAACCCAAGCTATAGCAACACTAGTTTTGGACTTTCTTGGTGGCTTCGAATTTTCACCCACTTTCTAGCAGGCTATGCGACACGCCGTCCGTATCTAGGTACATCGATGCCACGTGAATAAGCACTCGCTCGCTTCGACCTTCGCTTGATTTTTACTTGATTTTTTTCAAAATAATGGAAAAATCAATTTTGTCTGGTATTTTTCTAAAAATCATCAAAAATAGTAGAACCTTCCCGAACCTGTGCCTCACCACTTCGCACTCGGCTCGTCACTAATCCAAATAGGCTCTACCAGAGACAAACCGAAGTTACGCTCAGATAAATACCCCATTTTTCCCAAAATATCCTGATGTGCCCAAACCCAAGGCTATAGTACATGGGTTTTGGACTTCTCTCGATGGCTTCCAAATTTTCACCCACTTTCTGCAGCAAGCAAGCGACACGCATCCGCATCGGATACAGATGCCACGAAGAAGCACGGTCTCGTTTCAACCTCCGCTTGATTTATACTTGATTTTTTCAAAAATAAAGGAAAAATCAATTTTCTTGGTATTTTTTCTAAAAATCTCCAAAAATAGTAGAACCTTCCCGGAACTTTGCCCCACTACTCTGCACGTGCTCGTCACTTAATCCAAATAGGGCTCGACAGAGACAAACTAGGTTACGCTCGCAGAAATACCATAGTTTTCCTAAAATCCTGTTGGGCCCAAAACCCAAAGCTATAGCAAGCACGGTTTTGACTTCTCTTGGTGGCTTCCGAATTTTCACCCAACTTCATGCAAGGTCAGGCGACACGCATCCGCATCGGGTACACGATGCCACGTGAACAACCACTGGTCCTGCTTTCAACCTTCGCTTGATTTTTACTTGATTTTTTTAAAAAAGGGAAAATCAATTTTCTGACATTTTTTCTAAAAATCACCAAAAATAGTAGACCTTCCCGGAACTGTGCCTCACTACTTCGACTGTCATCACTAATCCAAATAGGGCTCTAACAGAGACAAACCGAAAGTTACGTCTGCAGAATACCCTATTTTTCCCAAAATATCCTGATTTGCCCAAAACCCAAGGCTATAGACTAAGACTTTGGCCTTCTTTGTGGATTCCGACTTCACCCAATTTCTGCAAGGTCATGCAAACGCATCCGCGACTGGGTATACAATGCTACAGAAGAAGCACGGTCTCCGTTTTGAACCATCGCTTGATTTATACTTGATTTTTTCAAAAATAAGGCAAAATCAATTTTCTGGTATTTTTCTAAAAAATCACCAAAAATAGTTGAACCTTCCGGAACCGTGCCTCACTACTTCAGACGGCCGTCACAAATCCAAATAGAGCTTTAACAGACAAACCGGGTTACATTCAGTAGAAATACTCTAGTTTTCCCAAAAATATCCTATTTTGGCTCAAACCCATACTATAGCACACGTGTTTTGACTTCCTTAGTGGCTTCGGAACTTTCCCCACCCCTATAAGGTCATGCGACATGCGTCCGCATCGCTGCAGACACGATGGCACAAGAAGAGGCACGGATCTGTTTTGAACCTTCGTTTTATTTTTACTTGATTTTTTTCAAAAAATAAGGGAAAAATCAATTTTCTTGGCATTTTCTCTAAAAAATACCAAAAAATAGTAGAACCTTCCGGGAACTATGCCCCACTACTCAGACGTGCCGTCACGTAATCCAAATCTGGGTCTAACGAGATAAACCAGGTTACATTCAGAAATACCCTAGTTTTCCCAAAAATATCCCATTTTTGGCCAAAAACCCATACTACAGCACACGGGTTTTGGACTTTTCTTTGGGGTTTCAAATTTTTCACCCAATTTCTTGCAAGGTCGTGCCAAACGATCCGAGATCGGGTATACGATGCCACGTAAAAGAGGCACGGGTCCTGTTTCGAACCTTCGCTTGATTTATACTTGATTCTTTTTAAAAATAAGGAAAATCAATTTTCTTGGTATTTTTCTAAAAATCTCCAAAAAATAGTAAACCTTCCCGAACTTTTGCCCCACTACTAGACGTGCTCGTCACGAATCCAAATAGGTCTCGACAAAGACAAACCAGGTTACGCTCGCAGAATATCATAGTTTTCCCAAAATCCTGTTGGCCCAAACCCAAGTCTATAACGACACAGCTTTGGACTCTCTTCGGTGGTGTCTGAATTTTCACCCAATTTCTTTCATAGTGCTCGACACGCCGCCTGCATCGCGAGACATGATGTCAAGAAGAGGCATCGGCCTGCTTCAACCTTCGCTTGATTTTTACTTGATTTTTTTTAAAAAGGGAAAATCAATTTTCTTGACATTTTTCTAAAAATCACCAAAAATATAGACCTTCCGGAACTCGTGCTCTCACTACTCGACGGCCGTCACTAATCCAAATAGGGCTCTAACAGCAGACAAACCGAAGTTACGCTCGCAGAATACCCTATTTTTCCCAAAATATCCCATTTTTGCCCAAAACCCAAAGCTATAGCGATGGGTTTGGCCTTCTCAGCCGGCTTCGAATTTTCACCCAATTTCTGCAAGTCGCGCCAAACGCATCCGCATCGGTATACGATGCTACAAGAAGAGGCACGGTCCTGCTTCCAATCTTCGCTTGATTTTTAATTGATTTTTTTAAAATAAGTGAAAAATCAATTTTCAGTATTTTTCTAAAAATAACCAAAAATAGTGGAACCTTCCGAGAACCGCGCCTCACTATTGTAAGGCTCGTCACGTAATCCAAATAGGCTCTAACAGAGACAAACCCGGTTACATTAGTAGAAATACCCTAGTTTTCCCAAAATATATTATTTTTGGCCCAAAACCCATACTATAGCACACGGGTTTGATTCTTTCAGTGGCTTCGATCTTCACCCACTTCTGCAAGGTCGCACAAACGCATCCGCGATCGGGTATACGATGCCACAAAAGAGGCACGGTCTGCTTCGAACCTTCGCTTGATATATACTTGATTCTTTTAAAAATAAGGAAAAATCATTTTTCTTGGTATTTTTCTAAAATCACCGTGAACAGTGGAACCTTCCGGAACTCAGTGCCCTACTACTCGTAAGGCTCGTCACGAATCCAACAGGTTTCAACGAGACAAACCGGTTACATTCTAGAAATACCCTAGTTTTCCCAAAAATACTATTGTTGGCCCAAAACCCATACTATGACACCGGCTTGACTTTCGAGGCTCGATCCACCACTTTCGCAGGTCGCGCCAACGCATCCGGATCGGGCATACGATGCCACAGAGGCATCGGTCTGCTCAACCTTCGCTTGATATATTCTGATTCTTTTAAAATCAGTGAAAAATCATTTTCTGGTATTTTTCTAAAATACTGTGGTCAGAACTTTCCGGATCGTGCCCCACTATTAAATGGCTCGTCACGTAATCCAAACAGAGCCTCACAAGGACGAAAAATCGGTTACATTCGAGAAATACCCTGTTTTCCCAAAATATCCTATTTTGGCCCAAAACCCATACTATAGCACATGTGTTTGACTTTCAGGGCTTCCGACCTCACCCAATTCCTGCATGTCGCGGTCAACGCATCCGCATCGGGTTTACGATGCCACAAGAAGAGGCACCGGTCCGCTTCAAACCTTCGCTTGATTTATACTTGATTTTTTCAAAAATAAGGAAAATCACTTTCTGGTATTTTTCTAAAACACTGTGGTCAGAATCTCGGACCGTGCCCCACCACTCAGACGGCTCGTCACGAATCCAACAGAGCTTGACAGACAGATCAGTTACGTCATAGAATACCATAGTTTTCCCAAAACTTATTTGCCTAAAACCCAAGTCCAGAACGACGGGTTTGGACTTTCAGGCTTCCGATCTCACCCACCTCATGCAAGGCCATGAGACACGCATCCGCATCGGGTTCACGATGCCACGTGAAGAAGCACGGCCCTGCTCGACCTTATTTTGATTTTTACCGATTTTTTTCCAAAATAAGGAAAAATCATTTTCTTGGCATTTTTCTAAATATCACCAATAGTAGATCTTTCGAACCGTGTCTCACCATTCAACGGCTCGTCACGAATCAACTGAGCCTCAACAGACGAGCGGAGTCTCGCTCGCAGAATAGCATAGTTCTCCCAAAATTCATTTCGGCCCAAAACCAAAGGCTATAGCGCACGAGTTTAGCATTTTTCAGGATTCCGACCACCACCTCATGCAAGGCCATGCCACGCCGTCCGCATCGGTACACGATGCCACAGAAGACGGATCAGCCAACTTCGCTTGATTTACTAGATTTTTTCAAAAATAAGTGAAAATCATTTTCTTAGTATTTTTCTAAAGTACAGTAGCAGATTTTCCGAGTCTCACTATCTCAAACGGCTGTCACTTAATCCAACAAAGCTTCACAGAGACAAACCCAAGTTACATTCATAGAAATACCCCAGAACCCTATTTGTCCCTCGTTAGAGCCCTATTTGATTAAGTGACGAACCGTCTCAAGTAGCAGGGCACAGCTCCTAAGGTTCTACTATTTTTGGTGATTTTTAGAAAAATATGAAGAAAATTGATTTTTCCCTTATTTTTGAAAAAATCAAGTAAAATCAAGCTAAGGTCTCGAAACCGACCTGCGCTTCTTCTCTCCGCAGCGGTAACCAAGACGGATGTGTTCTAGCATGGCTTTGCAAGAAATTGGGTGAAAATTGAAACCAATTAAAGAGAAGTCCAAAACCCGAAATGCTATAGCTTGGTTTTGTGCCAAAATGGGATATTTTTGAGAAAACAAGGGTATTTCGCTGAACGTAACCTCGCTTTGTCTCTCATAGAGCCCTATTTGGATTAGTGACAAGTCGTCTCAAGTTATGGGCACAGCTCCTGAAGGTTCTACTATTTTTGGTGATTTTTTAGAAAAAATACCAACAAAATTGATTTTTCCCTTATTTTTTGGGAAAAATCAAGTAAAAATCAAAGGAAGGTTTGAAACAGACACGTGCCTCTTCTTGTGACATCGTGTACACAGTATGCATACACGTGTCGCATGGTCCTGCAAGAAATTGGGTGAAAATTCGAAAGCCAGCAAAGAGAAGTCCAAAACCCGTATGCTATAGCCTTGGGTTTTGGGCCAAAAATTTGATATTTTTCGAAAAACTATGGTATTTCGCGAACGTAACCTCGGTTTGTCTCTCGTAGAGCCCAATTTGATTCGTGACTGAGATGCTCGAAGTAGTGGGGCACAGCTCCTTAAGGTTCTACTATTTTTGGTGATTTTTAGAAAAATACCAAGACAATTGATTTTTTCCTTATTTTTTGAAAAAATCAAAGGAAGGTTTGAAATGCACCGTGCTTCTTCTTGTGGAATCATGTACCCAAGATCGACGCTGTGTCGCACAGCCTTGCATGAATTTGGGTCAAAATTCGAAGCCACTAAAGAGAAGTCCAAAACCCGTAGCGCTTATAGCCTTGGGTTTTGGCCAAAATGGGATATTTTTGAGAAAAATAGGGTATTTCGCAAACGTAACCTCGCTTTGTCTCGTTAGAGCCCTATTTGGATTAGTGACGAGTCGTCTCAAGTAGTGGGACACAGCTCCCTGAAGGTTCTACTATTTTCCGGTGATTTTTAGAACAAATATTATGAAAATTGATTTTTCCCTTATTTTTGAAAAAATCAAGTAAAAATCAAACGAAAGTTCGAAACAGACCCGTGCTTCTTCTTCCCGCATCGTGTACCCAAGACGTAACGCTGCTTGGCATGGCCTTGCAAGAAATTGGGTGAAAATTCGAAGCCACTGAAGAGAAGTCCAAAACCCGTAGTGCTATAGCTTTGGTTTCAGGGTCAAAATGGGATATTTTTGAGAAAAATAGGGTATTTCGCGAACGTAACCTCGCTTTGTCTCTCGTAGAGCCCTATTTGATTCAGTGACGAGCCGCTCCAAGTAGTGGGGCACAGCCTCTGAAGGTTCTACTATTTTTGGTGATTTTTTAGAAAAATACTAAGAAAATTGATTTTTCCCTTATTTTTGAAAAATAAGTAAAAATCAAACGAAGGTTCGAAATGCATCCGCGCTTCTTCCTCTAGCATCGTATACCCAAGATCGACGCTGTTTGGCACGGCCTTGCAAGAAATTGGGTGAAAATTCGAAGCCACCAAAGAGAAGTCCAAAACCCGTGCTAAAGCTTTGGTTTCGGCCAAAATGGATATTTTTGAGAAAATAGGTATTTCTGCGAACGTAACCCTGCTTTGTCTCTCGTAGAGCCCAATTTGATTCAGTGACGAGCCGTCTCAAGTAATGGGACACAGCTCCCTAAGGTTCTACTATTTTTGGTGATTTTTAGAAAAATACTAAGAAAATTGATTTTTCCCTTATTTTATGAAAAAATCAAGTAAAAGTCAAGCGAAGGTTCGAAACTGATCCGTGCTTCTTCTCTCGGCATCGTGTACCCAAGACGGACGCTGCTCTAGCATGGCTTTGCAAGAAATTGGGTGAAAATTCGAAGCCACTAAAGAGAAGTCCAAAACCCGAGTGCTATAGCTTGGGTTTTGTGCCAAAATGGGATATTTTTAGAAAACAAGGGTATTTCTTCGAACGTTAACCCGGTTTGTCTCTCGTAGAGCCCTATTTGATTTAGTGACGAGCCGTCTGAAGTAGTGAGGCACAGCTCCTGAAGGTTCTACTATTTTTGGTGATTTTTAGAAAAATACTAAGAAAATTGATTTTTCCCTTATTTTTGGGAAAAATCAAAGGAAGGTTCGAAATGCACCTGCGCTTCTTCTTGTGGCATCGTAGTACCCAAGATCGACGCTGTCGCACTGGCCTTGCATGAATTTGGGTCAAAATTCGAAGCCAACTAAAGAGAAGTCCAAAACCCGTGCGCTAAAGCCTTGGGTTTTGGCCAAAATGGGATATTTTTGAGAAAAATAGGGTATTTCGCAAACGTAACCCTGCTTGTCTCTCATAGAGCCCTATTTGGATTAGTGACGAGTCGTCTCAAGTAATGGGACACAGCTCCTGAATGTTCTACTATTTTTGGTGATTTTTAGAAAAATACTAAGAAAATTGATTTTTCCCTTATTTTTGAAAAAATCAAGTAAAAATCAAACGAAAGTTCGAAACAGATCCGCTGCTTCTTCTTCCGGCATCGTGTACCCAAGATCGAACGCGTTGGCATGGCCTTGCAAGAAATTGGGTGAAAATTCGAAGCCACTAAAGAGAAGTCCAAAACCCGTGTGCTATAGCTTTGGTTTCGTGCCAAAATGGGATATTTTTGAGAAAAATAGGGTATTTCTGCGAACGTAACCCTGCTTTGTCTCTCGTAGAGCCCAATTTGATTCGTGACGAGCCGCCTCAAGTAGTGAGGCACAGCTTCTGAAGGTTATACTATTTTTGGTGATTTTTAGCAAAAATACCAAGACAATTGATTTTTCCCTTATTTTTGAAAAAATCAAACGAAGGTTCGAAACAGCACCTGCGCTTCTTCTCGTGGCATCGTGTACCCAAGATCGACGCGTGTCGCACTGGCCTTGCATGAATTTGGGTCAAAATTGAAGCCACTAAAGAGAGGTCCAAAACCCGTAGCGCTTAAAGCCTTGGGTTTTGGCCAAAATGGGATATTTTTGAGAAAAATAGGGTATTTCTGCAAACGTAACCTCGCTTTGTCTCTCATAGAGCCCAATTTGGATTAGTGACGAGCCGTCTCAAGTAATGGGACACAGCTCCTGAATGTTCTACTATTTTTGGTGATTTTTAGAAAAATACCAAGAAAATTGATTTTTCCCTTATTTTTGAAAAATTCAAGTAAAAATCAAACGAAAGTTTGAAACAGATCCGTGCTTCTTCTTCTGGCATCGTGTACCCAAGACGAACGCTGCTTGGCATGGCCTTGCAAGAAATTGGGTGAAAATTCGAAGCCACTAAAGAGAAGTCCAAAACCCGTGTGCTATAGCTTTGGTTTTCGTACAAAATGGGATATTTTTGAGAAAAATAGGGTATTTCTGCGAACGTAACCTCGCTTTGTCTCTCATAGAGCCCAATTTGATTCGTGACGAGCCGTCTCAAGTAGTGGCACACAGCTCCTGAAGGTTCTACTATTTTTGGTGATTTTTAGAAAAATACTAAGAAAATTGATTTTTCCCTTATTTTATGAAAAATCAAGTAAAAATCAAGCGAAGGTTCGAAACTGACCTGCGCTTCTTTCTCCGGCAGCGTGTACCCAAGACGGACGCTGTTCGGCATGGCTTTGCAAGAAATTGGGTGAAAATTCGAAGCCAATTAAAGAGAAGTCCAAAACCCGAGTGCTATAGCTTGGGTTTTGTGCCAAAATGGGATATTTTGAGAAAACAAGGGTATTTCTTCGAACGTTAACCCTGGTTTGTCTCTCGTAGAGCCCTATTTGGATTAGTGACGAGTCAGTGTGAAGTAGTGAGGCACAGCTCCTTGAAGGTTCTACTATTTTTGGTGATTTTTAGAAAAATATTAACAAAATTGATTTTTCCCTTATTTTTGGGAAAAATCAAGTAAAAATCAAAGGAAGGTTCGAAATGCACCTGCGCCTCTTCTTGTACCATCGTGTATGCAATACCGATGCGTGTCGCATGGCCCGCGAAGAAATTGGGTGAAAATTCGAAGCCACTAAAGAGAAGTCCAAAACCCGTGTGCTATAGCTTAGGTTTTGTGCCAAAAATGGGATATTTTTGATAAAACAAGGGTATTTCGCTGAACGTAACCTGATTTGTCTCTGTTAGAGCCCTATTTGGATTAGTGACGAGTCGTCTCAAGTAGTGAGGCACAGCTCCTGAAGGTTCTACTATTTTTGGTGATTTTTAGAAAAATACTAACAAAATTGATTTTTCCCTTATTTTTGAAAAATCAAGTAAAAATCAAAGGAAGGTTCGAAATGCATCTGCCCTTCTTCTTGTGGCATCGAGTATGCAAGACGGACGCTTGTCGCACCGCCTTGCAAGAAATTGGGTGAAAATTGCCACCAAAGAGATGTCCAAAACCCGTGTGCTAAAACTTGGGTTTTTGCCAAAATGGGATATTTTTGAGAAAACAAGGGTATTTCTTCGAGTTAACCTTGCTTTGTCTCTCATAGAGCCCTATTTGGATTAATGACGAGCCGTGTGAAGTAGTAGGGCACAGCTCCCTAAGGTTCTACTATTTTTAGTGATTTTTAGAAAAAATACCATCAAAATTGATTTTTCCCTTATTTTTGAAAAAATCAAGTAAAAATCAAACGAAGGTTCAAACAGCACCCGTGCTTCTTCCTCCGGCATCGTGGTACCCAGTACTGGACGCTGCTTGGATCATCCTTGAAAGAAATTGGGTGAAAATTCGAAGCCACTAAAGAGAAGTCCAAAACCCGTGTGCTATAGCTTGGTTTTATGCCAAAATGGGATATTTTTGGGAAAACTATGGTATTTCTGCGAACGTAACCTCGGCTTTGTCTCGTTAGAGCCCAATTTGATTCGTGACGAGTCAGTCTCAAGTAGTGAGGCACAGCTCCTGAAGGTTCTACTATTTTTGGTTGATTTTTTAAAAAAATACTAACAAAATTGATTTTTCCCTTATTTTTAAAAAACAAGTAAAAATCAAGCGAAGGTTCAAACAGACAGTGCCTCTTCTTGTGGCATCGTGTATGCAAGACGGACGCGTGTCGCATGGCTCTGCAAGAAATTGGGTGAAAATTCGAAGCCACTAAAGAGAAGTCCAAAACCCGTGTGCTATAGCCTTAGGTTTTGGGCCAAAAATGGGATTTTTTTGGAAAACTAGGGTATTTCTGCGAACGTAATCCGGTTTGTCTCATCACAGACTTTATTTGGATTCGTGATTGAGCCATCCGAAATAGTGGGGCACGCTTTCGAAGGTTCTACTATTTTTGGTGACTTTTAGAAAAATACCAAGAAAATTGATTTTTCCCTTATTTTTGAAAAAATCAAACGAAGGTTCGAAACAGCACCTGCGCTCTCCTCGCGGCATCGTAGTACCCAAGACGGATGCGTGATCGCACTACCGCAAGAGATTGGCTGAAAATTCAGAAGCCACCAAAATGGATATTTTGGGCCAAAATGGATATTTTTGGAAAACTAGGGTATTTCTACGAACGTAACCCAGCTTTGTCTCTATCAGAGCCCAATTTGGATTCATGATGAGCCGTCTCGATGTAGTGGGACACAGCTTCTGAATGTTCTACTATTTTTGGTGATATTTTAGAAAAATGCTATGAAAATTGATTTTTCCCTTATTTTTGAAAAAATCAAGTAAAATGAAACGAAGGTTCGAAATGCACCTGCGCCTCTTCCTCGTAGCATCGTGTATGCAAGACGGACGTGTTTCGCACTGACCTGCAAGAGATTAGGTGAAAATTTGAAGCCACTAAAGAGAAGTCCAAAACGCGTGTCCTATAGCCTTGGGTTTGGGCAAAAATGAGATATTTTTGGGAAAACTAGAGTATTTCTGCGAACGTAACCTAGTTTGTCTCTCTTAGAGCCCAATTTGATTCGTGATGTGTCGTCTTAAGTAGTGAGGCACAGCTCCTGAAGGTTCTACTATTTTTGGTGATTTTTAGAAAAATACTAAGAAAATTGATTTTTCCCTTATTTTTGAAAAAATCAAGTAAAAATCAAACGAAAGTTTGAAATGCACTCGTGCTTCTTCCTCCGCATCGTGTACCCAAGACGGACGTGTTTGGCATGGCCTTGCAAGAAATTGGGTGAAAATTCGTAAGCCACTGAAGAGAAGTCCAAAACCCGTGTGTTATAGCTTGGGTTTTGGGCCAAAATGGAATATTTTTGAGAAAAATAGGGTATTTCGCGAAAGTAACCCTGCTTTCTCTCATTAGAGCCCTATTTGGATTAGTGACGAGACGTCTCAAGTAGTGGGGCACAGCTCCTGAATGTTCTACTATTTTTGGTGATATTTTAGAAAAATGTCAAGAAAATTGATTTTTCCCTTATTTTTGAAAAATCAAGTAAAATGAAACGAAGGTTCAAAATGCACCTGCGCCTCTTCCTCGTAGCATCGCGTATGCAAGACGGACGGTGTCGCACTGCCTCGCAAGAGATTAGGTGAAAATTTGAAACCACCAAAGAGAAGTCCAAAACGCGTGTCCTATAGCCTTGGGTTTTGGGCAAAAATGAGATATTTTTGGGAAAACTAGAGTATTTCTGCGAACGTAACCTAGTTTGTCTCTCATAGAGCCCAATTTGATTCGTGATGTGTCTGTCTCAAGCAGCAAGGCACAGCTCCCGTAAGGTTCTACTATTTTTGGTGATTTTTAGAAAAAATACTAAGAAAATTGATTTTTCCCTTATTTTTGAAAAATCAAGTAAAATTAAACGAAGGTTCGAAATGCACCCGTGCCTCTTCCTCGTGGCATCGTAGTACCCAAGATGCAGACGCGCTCGCACTGGTCCTGTAAGAAATTGGGTGAAAATTCCAAAGCCACTAAAGAGAAGTCCAAAACCCGTGTGCTATAGCCTTGGTTTTGTGCCAAAATTGGATATTTTTGGGAAAACTATGGTATTTCCGCTAACGTAACCTCGGTTTCTCTCTGCTAGAGCCCAATTTGATTCGGTGACGAGCCGTCTCAAGTAGTGGACGCACGCTTTCGAAGGTTCTACTATTTTTGGTGATTTTTAGAAAAATACTAACAAAATTGATTTTTCCCTTATTTCTTAGAAAAATCAAGTAAAAATCAAAGGAAGGTTCGAACAGACATCGCGCCTCTTCTTGTGGCATTGAGTATGCAAGACGGACGCCGTATCGCATCGGCCCCGCAAGAAATTAGCTGAAAATTCGAAGCCACTAAAGAGAAGTCCAAAACCCGTATGCTATAGCCTTGGTCATGGGCCAAAATGGGATATTTTTGTGAAAACTAGAGTATTTCTGCGAACGTAACACGATTTGTCTTTGTTAGACCCCAATTTCATTCTTGACGAGCCGTCTCAAGTAGTGAGGCACAGCTCTCGAAGGTTCTACTATTTTTGGTGATTTTTAGAAAAATACTAAGAAAATTGATTGTTCCCTTATTTTTGAAAAAATCAAGTAAAAATCAAACGAAAGTTCGAAATGCACCTGCGCTTCTTCCTCCGCATCGTGTACCCAAGACGGACGTGTTTGGCATGGCCTTGCAAGAAATTGGGTGAAAATTCGAAGCCACTAAAGAGAAGTCCAAAACCCGTGTGTTATAGCTTGGGTTTTGGGCCAAAATGGGATATTTTTGAGAAAAATAGGTATTTCTCGAAAGTAACCCTCGCTTGTCTCGTTAGAGCCCTATTTGGATTAGTGACGAGTCGTCTCAAGTAGTGAGGCACAGCTCCCTGAATGTTCTACTATTTTTGGTGATTTTTAGAAAAATACCAAGAAATTTGTTTTTTCCCTTATTTTTGAAAAAATAAGTAAAAATCAAACGAAGATTCGAAATAGACCTGCGCTCTTCCTCGTGGCATCGTGTACCCAAAGATGCATACGTGTCGCACGGTCCCTGTAAGAAATTGGGTGAAAATTCCAAAGCCACTAAAGAGAAGTCCAAAACCAAGGTGCTATAGCCTTGGGTTTCGGGCCAAAATGGGATATTTTTGAGAAAAATAGGGTATTTCGCGAAAGTAACCCTGCTTGTCTCTGCTAGAGCCCTATTTGGATTAGTGATGAGCCGTCTCAAGTAGTAAGGCACAGCTCCTAAGGTTCTACTATTTTTGGTGATTTTTAGAAAAATACTAAGAAATTTGTTTTTCCCTTATTTTTTAAAAAATCAAGTAAAAATCAAACGAAGGTTCAAATGCAACTCGTGCTTCTTCCTCCGCATCGTAGGTATCCAAGACGGACGTGTTTGGCACGTCCTTGAAAGAAATTGGGTGAAAATTCGAAGCCACTAAAGAGAAGTCCAAAACCCGTAGTGCTATAGCTTGGGTTTTGTGCCAAAATGGGATATTTTTGGGAAAACTAGGGTATTTCCGCGAACGTAACCTCGGCTTTGTCTCTGCTAGAGCCCTATTTGGATTAGTGACGAGCCATCCAAGTAGTGGGGCACAGCTTCTAAGGTTCTACTATTTTTGGTGATTTTTAGAAAAATATTAATAAAATTGATTTTTCCCTTATTTTTGGAAAAATCAAGTAAAAATCAAAGGAAGGTTCGAAATGCACACGTGCCTCTTCTTGTGGCATTGTGTATGCAAGACGGACGCGTGTCGCACGGCCCCGCAAGAGATTAGGTGAAAATTCGAAGCCACTCAAAGAGAAGTCCAAAACGCATGTCCTATAACCTTGGGTTTTGGGCAAAAATGGTATATTTTTGTGAAAACTAGAGTATTTCGCGAACGTAAGACGATTTGTCTCGTTAGGACCCCAATTTCATTCGTGACTGAGCCAGTCTCAAGTAATAGGGCACAGCTCCTTGAAGGTTCTACTATTTTTGGTGATTTTTAAAAAATATTAAGAAAATTGATTTTTCCCTTATTTTTTGAGAAAATCAAGTAAAAATCAAACGAAGGTTCGAACATGCACCTGCGCTTCTTCCTCGTGTCATCGCAGTACCCAAGACGGACGCTGCGTGCCATGTCCTTGCATGAGATTGGGTGAAAATTCGAAGCCACCAAAGAGAAGTCCTAAACCCATGCGTTATAGCCTTGGATTTGAGCCAAAAATGGGATATTTTTGGGAAAACTATGGTATTTCTCGCGAACATAACCCTGCTTTGTCACCGTAGAGCCCAATTTGATTCGGTGATTTGAGCCGTCTCAAGTAGTGGGGAACAGCTCCTGTAAGGTTCTACTATTTTTGGTAATTTTTAGAAAAATATTGAAGAAAATTGATTTTTATCTTATTTCTTGGAATAAATCAAGTAAAAATCAAAGGAAGGTTCAAACATGACACGTGCCTCTTCTTGTGGCATTGCGTGATGCAAGACGGACGCTGCGTAGCAGAGCCCCGCAAGAAATTGGCTGAAAATTCGAAGCCACCAAAGAGAAGTCCAAAAGCCGTAGTGCTATAGCTTAGTTTTGTGCCAAAATGGGATATTTTTGGGAAAACTAGGGTATTTCCGCTAACGTAACCCGGTTTGTCTCCTGCTGAGCCCTATTTGGATTCATGACGAGTCGTCTCAAGTAGTAGGGAACAGCTCTCGGAAGGTTCTACTATTATTTTGTAATCTTTTAGAAAAATACTAACAAAATTGATTTTTCCCTTATTTCTTAGAAAAATCAAGTAAAAATCAAAGGAAGGTTCGAAACAGACATCGCGTCTCTTCTTAGTAGCATTACGGATGCAAGACGGACGCGTGTCGCATCGCCTCGCAAGAAATTGGCTGAAAATTCGAAGCCACTAAAGAGAATTCCAAAACCCGTGTGCTATAGCCTTGGTTTTGGGCCAAAATGGATATTTTTGTGAAAACTAGAGTATTTCGCGAACGTAACACCTGCTTTGTCTCGTTAAACCCCAATTTCATTCGTGACTGAGCCATCTCAAGTAGTGAGGCGCAGCTTTCGTATGGTTCTACTATTTTTGGTGATTTTTAAAAAATACCAAGAAATTTGTTTTTTCCCTTATTTTTTAAAAAATCAAGTAAAAATCAAACGAAGGTTCGAAATGGACTCGTGCTTCTTCCCCGTGGTCATCGCGTACCCAAGATGACGACGTGTGACCCATGGCCTTGCATGAAATTGGGTGAAAATTTGAAGCCACTAAAGAGAAGTCCAAAACCCATGCGCTATAGCCTTGGTTTTGGGCCAAAATGGGATATTTTTGGGAAAACTATGGTATTTCTGCGAACGTAACCCGGCTTGTCTCTCATAGAGCCCAATTTGATTCGTGACGAGCCGTCTCAAGTGGTGGGGCACAGCTCCTGAAGGTTCTACTATTTTTTGGTGATTTTTCCCTTATTTTTGAAAAAATCAAGTAAAAATCAAACGAAGGTTCGAAACAGATCGTGCTTTTTCTCTCGAAATCGTGTACCCAAGACGGACGCGTGTCGCACTGCCTTGCATGAAATTGGGAGAAAATTCTAAGCCACTAAAGAGAAGTCCAAAACCCGTGCGCTTATAGCCTTGGTTTTGGGCCAAAATGGGATATTTTTGGGAAAACTATGGTATTTCTGCGAACGAAACCCGGCTTTGTCTCCGCTAGAGCCCAATTTGATTCGTGATGCGCCATCTCAAGTAGTAGGGCACAGCTCCCTGAAGGTTCTACTATTTTTAGTGATTTTTAGAAAAATACTATCAAAATTGATTTTTCCATTATTTTTGAAAAATCAAGTAAAAATCAAACGAAGGTTCGAAACAGACTGCGTGCTTCTTCCTCCGACATCGTGTACCCAAGACGGACGCTGCTTGGCTCATGCCTTGCAAGAAATTGGGTGAAAATTCGAAGCCACTAAAGAGAAGTCCAAAACCCGTGTGCTATAGCTTGGTTTTGTGCCAAAATGGGATATTTTTGGAAAACTATGGTATTTCTGCGAACGTAACCCTGCTTTGTCTCCATTAGAGCCCAATTTGATTCGTGATGAGCCGTCTCAAGTAGTAGGGCACAGCTCCTGAAGGTTCTACTATTATTTGGTGATTTTTAGAAAAATACTAATCAAAATTGATTTTTCCATTATTTTTGAAAAAATCAAGTAAAAATCAAACGAAGGTTCGAAACAGCACCGTGCTTCTTCCTCCGGCATCATGTACCGCAGTACGGACGCTGCTTGGCTCATCCTTGCAAGAAATTGGGTGAAAATTCTAAGCCAACTAAAGAGAAGTCCAAAACCCGTGTGCTATAGCCTTAGGTTTTATGCCAAAATGGGATATTTTTGGGAAAACTATGGTATTTCTGCGAACATAATCCGGCTTTGTCTCGCTAGAGCCCAATTTGATTCGTGAAGAGCCAGTCTCAAGTAGTGGGGAACAGCTCCTGGAGGTTCTACTATTTTTTGGTGATTTTTCCCTTATTTTTGAAAAAATCAAGTAAAAATCAAACGAAGGTTCGAAACAGACCTGCGCTTCTTCCTCGCGACATCGCGTACCCAAGACGGACGCGTGTCGCACTGCCTTGCAAGAAATTGGCTGAAAATTCGAAGCCACTAAAGAGAAGTCCAAAACCCGTGCGTATAGCTTGTTTCGGGCCAAAATGGGATATTTTTGGGAAAACTATGGTATTTCTACGAACGTAACCCGGCTTTGTCTCTCGTAGAGCCCAATTTGATTCGTGATGAGCCGTCTCAAGTGAGTGGGCACAGCTCCCTAAGGTTCTACTATTTTTGGTGATTTTTCCCTTATTTTTTGAAAAATCAAGTAAAAATCAAACGAAGGTTCGAAACAGACCGTGCTTTTTCTCTCGAAATCGTGTACGCAAGACGGACGCGTGTCGCACTGCCTCGCAAGAAATTGGGTGAAAATTTGAAGCCACTAAAGAGAAGTCCAAAACCCGTGTCGCTATAGCCTTGGTTTTGGGCAAAAATGGGATATTTTTGGAAAAACTAGAGTATTTCTGCGAACGTAACCCAGCTTTGTCTCCATTAGAGCCCAATTTGATTCGTGATGCGTCGTCTCAAGTAGTAGGCACAGCTCCTGAAGGTTCTACTATTATTTAGTGATTTTTAGAAAAATACTATCAAAATTGATTTTTCCATTATTTTTGAAAAAATCAAGTAAAAATCAAACGAAGGTCTCGAAATGCACCTGCGCTTCTTCCTCCGGCATCATGTACCCATGACGAACGCTGCTTGGCTCATGCCTTGCAAGAAATTGGGTGAAAATTCTAAGCCACTAAAGAGAAGTCCAAAACCCGTGTGCTATAGCTTGGGTTTTATGCCAAAATGGGATATTTTTGGAAAACTATGGTATTTCTGCGAACGTAACCCGGCTTTGTCTCGCTAGAGCCCAATTTGATTCGTGACGAGCCAGTCTCAAGTAGTGGGGAACAGCTCCCTGAGGGTTCTACTATTTTTTGGTGATTTTTCCCTTATTTTTGAAAAAATCAAGTAAAAATCAAACGAAGGTTCAAACAGACTGCGGCTTCTTCCTCCGGAATCGTGTACCCAAGACGGACGCGTGTCGCATGGCCTTGCAAGAAATTGGGTGAAAATTCGAAGCCAATTAAAGAGAAGTCCAAAACCCGTATGTTATAGCCTTGGTTTTGGGCCAAAATGGGATATTTTTGGGAAAACTATGGTATTTCTGCGAACGTAACCCTGTTTGTCTCCGTTAGAGCCCAATTTGATTCAGTGACGAGCCGTCTCAAGTAGTGGGCACAGCTCCTGAAGGTTCTACTATTTTTTGGTGATTTTTCACTTATTTTTGAAAAATCAAGTAAAATCAAACGAAGGTTCGAAACAGACCTGCGCTTTTTCCTCCGACATCGTGTACCCAAGACGGACGCGTGTCGCATGGCCTTGCAAGAAATTGGGAGAAAATTCGAAGCCACTAAAGAGAAGTCCAAAACCCGTAGCGCTATAGCCTTGGTTTTGGGCCAAAATGGATATTTTTGGAAAACTATGGTATTTCGCTGAACGTAACCCTGCTTTGTCTCCATTAGAGCCCAATTTGATTCGTGATGCGCCGTCTCAAGTAGTAGGGCACAGCTCCTGAAGGTTCTACTATTATTTAGTGATTTTTAGAAAAATACCATCAAAATTGATTTTTCCATTATTTTTGAAAAAATCAAGTAAAAATCAAACGAAGGTTCGAAACAGCACCGTGCTTCTTCCTCCGGCATCATGTACCCAGTACGGACGCTGCTTGGCTCATCCTTGAAAGAAATTGGGTGAAAATTCGAAGCCACCAAAGAGAAGTCCAAAACCCGTGTGCTATAGCTTGGTTTTATGCCAAAATGGGATATTTTTGGGAAAACTATGGTATTTCCGCGAACGTAACCCTGGCTTTGTCTCTCGTAGAGCCCAATTTGATTCGGTGACGAGTCGTCTCAAGTAGTGGGGCACAGCTCCTGAAGGTTCTACTATTTTTGGTTGATTTTTTAGAAAAATTCCAACAAAATTGATTTTTCCCTTATTTTTAAAAAAACAAGTAAAAATCAAACGAAGGTTCGAAACAGACAGTGCCTCTTCTCGTGGCATCGTGTACGCAAGACGGACGCGTGTCGCATGGCCTCGCAAGAAATTGGGTGAAAATTCGAAGCCACTAAAGAGAAGTCCAAAACCCGTGTGCTATAGCCTTAGGTTTTGAGCCAAAATGGGATATTTTTGGAAAACTAGGGTATTTCTGCGAACGTAATCCGTGTGCTATAGTCTCATCTACGAGCTTTATTTGGATTCAGTGACGAGCCATCCGAAATAGTAGGGCACGCTTCGTAAGGTTCTACTATTTTTTGGTGATTTTTAGAAAAATACCAAGAAAATTGATTTTTCACTTATTTTTGAAAAAATCAAACGAATGTTCGAAATGCACCTGCGCTCTCCCTCGTGGCATCGTGGTACCCAAGACGGATGCGTGATCGCACTGGCCTGCAAGAGATTGGCTGAAAATTCAGTAAGCCACCAAAAATGGGCATATTTTTTGGAAAACTAGGGTATTTCTACTGAACGTAACCCAGCTTTGTCTCTATCAGAGCCCAATTTGATTCATGATGAGCCGTCTCAAGTAGTGGGCACAGCTCCTGAATGTTCTAGTATTTTTGGTGATATTTTAGAAAAATGCTAAGAAAATTGATTTTTCCCTTATTTTTGAAAAAATCAAGTAAAATGAAACGAAGGTTCAAACAGCACCTGCGGCTCTTCCTCGCAGCATCGCAGTACGCAAGACGGACGCGTTTCGCATGGCACTCGCAAGAGATTGGGTGAAAATTTGAAGCCACCAAAGAGAAGTCCAAAACGCCGTGTCCTATAGCCTAGGTTTTGGGCAAAAATGAGATATTTTGGGAAAACTAGAGTATTTCCGCGAACGTAACTCAGTTTGTCTCTCGCTAGAGCCCAATTTGATTCGTGATGTGTCGTCTCAAGTAGTAGGCAGAGCTCCTGTAAGGTTCTACTATTTTTGGTGATTTTTAGAAAAATACTAAGAAAATTGATTTTTCCCTTATTTTTGAAAAAATCAAGTAAAAATCAAACGAAGGTTCGAAATAGCACTCGTGCTTCTTCCTCCGGCATCGTGTACCCAAGACGGACGCTGTTTGGCATGGCCTTGCAAGAAATTGGGTGAAAATTCGAAGCCACTAAAGAGAAGTCCAAAACCCGTGGTGCTATAGCTTGGTTTTGTGCCAAAATGGGATATTTTTGGGAAAACTATGGTATTTCCGCGAACGTAAACCCTGCTTGTCTCCGCTAGAGCCCAATTTGATTCGTGACGAGCCGCTCAAGTGGCGGGGCACAGCTCCTTGATGGTTCTACTATTTTTGGTGATTTTTCCCTTATTTTTGAAAAAATCAAGTAAAATCAAACGAAGGTTCAAACAGATCGTGCTTCTTTCTCTCGAAATCGTGTACCCAAGACGGACGCTGTCGCATCGGCCTTGCATGAAATTGGGTGAAAATTCTAAGCCACTAAAGAGAAGTCCAAAACCCGCATGCTATAGCCTTGGTTTTGGGCCAAAATGGGATATTTTTGGGAAAACTATGGTATTTCGCTGAACGAAACCCGGCTTGTCTCCGCTAGAGCCCAATTTGATTCGTGATCGAGCCTACTCAAGTGGCAGGGCACAGCTCCTGAAGGTTCTACTATTTTTGGTGATTTTTCCCTTATTTTTGAAAAAATCAAGTAAAATCAAACGAAGGTCTCGAAACAGACCGTGCTTTTTTCTCCGAAATCGCAGTACCCAAGACGGACGCGTGTCGCACTGCCTTGCATGAAATTGGGAGAAAATTCGAAGCCACTAAAGAGAAGTCCAAAACCCGTGCGCTATAGCCTTGGTTTTGGGCCAAAATGGGATATTTTTGGAAAAACTATGGTATTTCCGCGAACGTAACCCGGCTTGTCTCCGCTAGAGCCCAATTTGATTCGTGATGCGCCGTCTCAAGTAGTAGGGCACAATTCCTGAAGGTTCTACTATTATTTAGTGATTTTTAGAAAAATACTATCAAAATTGATTTTTCCATTATTTTTGGAAAAATCAAGTAAAAATCAAACGAAGGTTCAAACAGCACTCGTGCTTCTTCCTCCGGCATCGTAGTACCCATGACGGACGCTGCTTGGCTCATCCTTGAAAGAAATTGGGTGAAAATTCGAAGCCACCAAAGAGAAGTCCAAAACCCGTGTGCTATAGCTTGGTTTTATGCCAAAATGGGATATTTTTGGGAAAACTATGGTATTTCGCGAACGTAACCCTGGCTTTGTCTCGTCAGAGCCCAATTTGATTCGTGACGAGTCGTCTGCAAGTAGTGGGCACAGCTCCCTAAGGTTCTACTATTTTTGGTTGATTTTTAGAAAAATTCTAACAAAATTGATTTTTCCCTTATTTTAAAAAAACAAGTAAAAATCAAACGAAGGTTCGAAACAGACATGTGCCTCTTCTCGTGGCATCGTAGTACGCAAGACGGACGCTGCGTCGCATGGCCTCGCAAGAAATTGGGTGAAAATTCGAAGCCACCAAAGAGAAGTCCAAAACGCGTGTCCTATAGCCTTGGTTTTGGGCAAAAATGAGATATTTTTGGGAAAACTAGAGTATTTCGCGAACGTAACCTAGTTTGTCTCTCGTAGAGCCCAATTTGATTCGTGATGTGTCGTCTCAAGTAGTGAGGCACAGCTCCTGATGTTCAACTATTTTTGGTGATTTTTAGAAAAATACTAAGAAAATTGATTTTTCCCTTATTTTTGAAAAAATCAAGTAAAAATCAAACGAAAGTTCAAACAGACCCGTGCTTCTTCCTCCGTATCGTGGTATCCAAGACGGACGTGTTTGGCATGGCCTTGCAAGAAATTGGGTGAAAATTCGAAGCCACTAAAGAGAAGTCCAAAACCCGTAGTGCTATAGCTTGGGTTTTGGGCCAAAATGGGATATTTTTGGGAAAACTAGGTATTTCTTCGAACGTAACCCGGCTTTGTCTCATAGAACCTTAGTTGGATTAGTGACGAGCCGTCTCAAGTAGCAAGGCACAGCTCCCTAAGGTTCTACTATTTTTGGTGATTTTTTGAAAAACACTAAGAAAATTGATTTTTCCCTTATTTTTGAAAAAATCAAGTAAAAATCAAACGAAGGTTCGAAATGACACTGCGATTCTTCCTCCGGCATCGTGTACCCAAGACGGACGCTGCTTGACATGGCTTTGCAAGAAATTGGGTGAAAATTCGAAAGCCACTAAAGAGAAGTCCAAAACCCGTAGTGCTATAGCTTGGTTTTGGGCCAAAAATGGGATAATTTTGGGAAAACTATGATATTTCTCGCGAACGTAACTCGGTTTGTCTCTCGTAGAGCCCAATTTGATTCGTGGCAAGCCGTCTCAAGTAGTGGGGAACAGCTCCTGTAAGGTTCTACTAATTTTTGGTGATTTTTGAGGAAAAATACCAAGACAATTGATGTTTCCCTTATTTTTGAAAAAATCAAACGAAGGTTTGAAATGCACTCGTGCTTCTTCCTGCGGGCATCGTGATACCCAAGATCGATGCGTGTCGCACTGCCTTGCATGAATTTGGGTGAAAATTCGAAGCCACTAAAGAGAAGTCCAAAACCCGTGCGTTATAGCCTTGGTTTCGGGCCAAAATGGGATATTTTTGGGAAAACTATGGTATTTCCGCGAACGAAACCCGGCTTGTCTCCGTTAGAGCCCAATTTGATTCGTGATGTAGCCTATCGAAGTGATGGGGCACAGCTCCTGAAGGTTCTACTATTTTTTGGTGATTTTTCCCTTATTTTTGAAAAAATCAAGTAAAAATCAAACGAAGGTTCGAAACAGATCGTGCTTCTTTCTCTCGAAATCGTGTACCCAAGACGGACGCATGTCGCACTGACCTTGCATGAAATTTGGGTGAAAATTCTGAAGCCACTAAAGAGAAGTCCAAAACCCGTGCGTTATAGCCTTGGTTTTGGGCCAAAATGGGATATTTTTGGGAAAACTATGGTATTTCTGCGAACGAAACCCTGCTTGTCTCCGTTAAAGCCCAATTTGATTCAGTGACGAGCCTATCAAGTGGTGGGGCACAGCCCTTGAACGTTCTACTATTTTTTGGTGATTTTTCCCTTATTTTTGAAAAATCAAGTAAAAATCAAACGAAGGTCTCAAACAGACCGTGGCTTTTTCTCTCGAAATCGCGTACCCAAGACGGACGCGTGTCGCACTGACCTTGCATGAAATTGGGAGAAAATTCGAAGCCACTAAAGAGAAGTCCAAAACCCGTATGCCATAGCCTTGAGCAATACGTAACTGGAACGAAGTACACG
>CM046814.1:35907794-35918611 GCA_025617385.1 Murraya koenigii | reverse complement strand
TGCAGTTCGGGAGGGTTCTACTTTTTTGTGATTTTTAGAAAAATACCAACAAAATTAATTTTTCCTTATTTTTGAAAAAATTAAGTAAAAATCGAGCGAAGGTTGAAAGCAGGCCGATGCCTCTTCACAGTGGTATCGTGTACCCAGTATAGGCAGCGTGTCGAGCAGCCTGGAAGAAATTGGGTGAAAATTCCGAAGCCACCAAAGAGAAGTCCGAAACCCGTGTGCTATAGCCTTGGGTTTTGGGCCAAAATTTGATATTTTTGGGAAAACTAGGGTATTTACGTGAGCGTAACTCGGTTTGTCTCGTTAGAGCCTATTTGGATTAGTGACGAGCCGTGCGAAGTAGTGGGGAACAATTCCGGAAGGTTCTACTATTTGTTTGTGATTTTTAGAAAAAAACTAAGAAAATTGAATTTTCCCTTATTTTTTAAAAAATCAAGTAAAAATCAAGCGAAGGTTCGAAAGCAGACCAGTGCTTCTTCACTGTGGCATCGTGTACCACTGTGCGGACGCGTGTCGCACTGCCACGCAAGAAATTGGGTGAAAATTCGGAAGCCACCAAGAGAAGTCAAAACCAGTGTGCTATAGCCTTGGGTTTTGGGCAAAAAGGATATTTATGGGAAAAATAGGGTATTCCTCTGAGCGTAACTTCGGTTTGTCTACTATTATGACCCTATTTGGATTAGTGATGAGCCAGTCCGAAGTAGTGGAGCCACGAGTTCCGGAAGGTTCTACTATTTGTTTGTGATTTTTAGAAAAAAACCAAGAAAATTGATTTTTCCTTATTTTTTAAAAAATCAAGTAAAAGATCAAGCGAAGGTTCGAAACGGACCCGTGCTTCTTCACGTGGCATCGTGTACCCGATGCGGACGGCGTGCCGCATGGCTTGCATGAAAGTGAGCGAAAAATTGGAAGCCACCAAAGAAGTCCAAAACCATGTGCTATAGCCTTGGGTTTTGGGCCAAAAATGGGATATTTTTGGGAAAACTATGGTATTTCTGCGAACGTAACCCGATTTGTCTCTGTTAGAGCCCTATTTGGATAAGTGACGAGCCGTCTGAAGTAGTGGGGAACAATTCTAGGAAGGTTCTACTATTTTTTGGTATTTTTTAGAAAAAATACCAAGAAAATTGATTTTTCCCTTATTTTTGGAAAAAAATCAATCAAAAATCAAACGAAGGTTGAAAGCAGAGCCGTGCCTCTTCACGTGGTATCGTGTACCCAGAGCAGAGCAGCGTGTCGCATGGCACTGGAAGAAATTGGGTGAAAATTCGAAGCCACCAAAGAAGTCAAAACCAGTGTGCTTATAGCCTTGGGTTTTGGGCCAAAAGTGATATTTTGGGAAAACTACGGTATTCTATGAGCGTAACCTGGTTTGTCTCTGTTAGAGCTCTATTTGGATAAGTGGCGAGCAGTGCGAAGTAGTGAGGAACAATTCCGGGAAGGTTCTACTATTTTGTTGGTGATTTTTTAGAAAAAATACCAAGAAAATTGATTTTTCCCTTATTTTTTGAAAAAAATCAATCAAAAATCAAACGAAGGTTCGAAACAGACCCGTGCTTCTTCACAGTGGCATCGTGTATCCGATGCGGACGGCGTGTCGCACTACCACAGAAATTGGGTGAAAATTCGGAAGCCACCAAAGAGAAGCCCAAAACCCGTGTGCTATAGCCTTGGGTTTTGGGCCAAAAATTTGATATTTTTGGGAAAACTACGGTATTTCTGCGAACGTAACCCGGTTTGTCTCTGTTAGAGCCCTATGTGGATTAGTGACGAGCCGTCTAAAGTAGTGGGGCACAGTTCCCGGAAGGTTCTACTATTTTTTGGTGATTTTTTAGAAAAAATGCCAAGAAAATTCATTTTTCCTTTATTTTTTGAAAAAAATCAAGTAAAAATCAAACGAAGGTTCGAAACAGACCCGTGCTTCTTCCTGTCGCATCGTGTACCCAGATGCGGACGGCGTGTCACACAGACTCTGCAAGAAATTGGTGAAAATTCGAAGCCACCAAGAGAAGTTCAAAACCCGTGTGCTATAGCCTTGGGTTTTGGGCAAAAATAGGATATTTTGGGAAAAATAAGGTATTTACTGCGAGCGTAACTTGGGTTTGTCCTTTGTTAGAGCCCTATTTTGATTAGTGATGAACCGTCTGAAGTATTGGGGCACATTTCCCGGAAGGTTCTACTATTTTTTGGTGATTTTTTAGATAAAATACCAACAAAATTGATTTTTCCCTTATTTTTTGAAAAAAATCAAGTAAAAATCAAACGAAGGTTCGAAACAGACCCGTGCTTCTTCCTGTGGCATCGTGTACCCAGAGCAGGACAGCGTGTCACACAGCTCTGCAAGAAATTGGGTGAAAATTCGGAAGCCACCAAGAGAAGTTCAAAACCAGTGTGCTATAGCCTTGGGTTTTGGGCAAAAATAGGATATTTTGGGAAATATAGGGTATTTCTCTGAGCGTAACCGGTTTATCTCTGTTAGAGCCCTATTTCGATTAGTGACGAGCCGTCTGAAGTAGTGGGGCACAGTTCCCGGAAGGTTCTACTATTTTTTGGTTGTAGTTTAGAAAAAATACAAACAAAATTGATTTTTCCCTTATTTTTTGAAAAAAATCAAGTAAAAATCAAACGAAGGTTCGAAACAGACCCGTGCTTCTTCCTGTGGCATCGTGTACCCAGTACTGATGCGTGTCGCACGGCCTTGCATGAATTTGGGTGAAAATTCAGAAGCCACCAAAGAGAAGTCCAAAACCCATGGGCTATAGCTTGGGTTTTGGGCCAAAAATGGGATATTTTTGAGAAAAATAGGGTATTCCTGCGAACGTAACCCGGTTTGTCTCTGTTAGAGCCCTATTTGGATTGGTGACGAGCCGTCTGAAGTAGTGGGGCACAGTTCCCGGAAGGTTCTACTATTTTTTGGTGATTTTATAGAAAAAATACCAACAAAATTCATTTTTCCCTTATTTTTTGAAAAAAATCAAGTAAAAATATAACGAAGATTCGAAACAGACCTATGACTCTTCCTGTGGCCTTAGGTTTTGGGTAAAAAATGGGATATTTTTGGGAAAACTAGAGTATTTCTGCGAACGTAACCCAGTTTGTCCCTGTTAGAGCCGAATTTGATTCGTGACGTGCTGTCTAAAGTAGTGGGGCACAGTTCCCGGAAGATTCTACTACTTTTTGGTATTTTTTAGAAAAAATACCAAGAAAATTGATTTTTCCCTTATTTTTTGAAAAAAATCAAGTAAAAATCAAACGAAGGCTCAAAACAGACCCGTGCTTCTTCCTGTGGCACCGTCTACCTAAATGCGGACGGCGTGTCACACGGCCCTACAGAAATTGGGTGAAAATTCGGAAGACACCAAAGATAAGTCAAAACACATGTGCTATAGCCTTGGATTTTGGGCCAAAAATGGGATATTTTTTGGGAAAACTAGGGTATTTCTGCGAACGTAACCCGGTTTTTCTATGTTAGAGCCCTATTTGGATTCGTGACGAGCCGTCTAAGGTAGTTGGGGCACAGTTCCGGGAAGGTTCTACTATTTTTTGGTGATTTTTTAGAAAAAATGCCAACAAAATTGATTTTTCCCTTGTTTTTTGAAAAAAATCAAGTAAAAATCAAACGAAGGTTCGAAACAGACCCCTGCTTCTTCCTATGGCGTCGTGTACCCAGTACGGATGCGTGTCGCATGGCCTTGCAAGAAAGTGGGAGAAAATTCTGAAGCCACCAAAGAGAAGTCCAAAACCCGTGTGCTATAGCTTGGGTTTTAGGCCAAAAATGGGATTTTTTGGAAAAACTAGGGTATTTCTGTGACGTAATCGGTTTCTCTCGTTAGAACCCTATTTTGATTAGTGACGAGTCGATGCGAAGCTATGGAGCCGCAGTTCCGGAAGGTTCTACTATTTTTTGGTGATTTTTTAGAAAAAATACCAAAAAAATTGATTTTTCCCTTATTTTTTAACAAAATATCAAGTAAAAATATAACGAAGATTCGAAACAGACCCGCGCCTCTTCCTGTGGCATTGTGTACGTAGTAAGGATTCGAGTCGCACGGCCCTGCAAGAAATTGGGTGAAAATTCGGAAGCCACCAAAGAGAAGTCCAAAACACGTGTGCTATAGCCTTGGGTTTTGGGCAAAAATAGGATATTTTGGGAAAACTAGGGTATTTCTATGACGTAAGCCGGTTTGTCTCTGTTAGAGCCCATTATGATTCAGTGACGAGCGGTGCGAAGTAGTGGGGCCGCAGTTCTTGGAAGGTTCTACTACTTTTGGTGACTTTTTAGAAAAATACCAACAAAATTGATTTTTCCCTTATTTTTGAAAAAATCAAGTAAAAATCAAGCGAAGGTTCAAAGCAGACCAGTGCTTCTACACGTGGCATCGTGTACCCAGTACGGACGCGTGTCGCATGGCCTTGCATGAAAATTGGTGAAAATTCGGAAGCCACCAAAGAGAAGTCCAAAACCCGTGCGCTATATCCTTGGGTTTTGGGCAAAAAATGGTATATTTTTGGGAAAACTAGAGTATTTCTGCGAGCGTAACCCGGTTTGTCTCTGTTAGAGCCCATTATGATTCTTGACGAGCCGTCTGAAGTGTTGGGGCACATTTCTTGGAAGTTTCTACTATTTTTGTTGATTTTTTAAAAAAATACCAAGAAAATCGATTTTTACCTGATTTTTTGAAAAAATCAAGGAAAAATCAAGCGAAGGTTCGAAAGCAGACTACGTGCTTCTTCCTATGCTATCGTGTACCCAGTCTGAGCGCATTTGGCACGACCTTGTAAGAAATTGTGTGAAAATTCGGAAGCCACCAAAGAGAGTCCAAAAGCCGTGCGCTATAGCCTTGGGTTTTGGGCAAAAAATGGGATATTTTTGGAAAAACTAGAGTATTTCTACGAACGTAACCTGGTTTGTCTCTGTTAGAGCCAATTAGATTCGTGACGAGACGTCTGAAGTAGTAGAGGCACAGTTCATGAAGGTTCTACTATTTTTGGTGATTTTTGAGGAAAAATACCAAGAAAATTGCTTTTCCTTATTTTTGAAAAAAATCAAGCGAAGGTTCGAAATAGACCGTGCTTCTTCCGGTGGCATCATGTACCGAAATACGGACACGTGTCGCACGGCCTTGCATGAAATTGGGTGAAAATTCGGAAGCCACCAAAGAGAAGCCCAAAACCCTTACGCTATAGCCTTGGGTTTTGGGCCAAAAAACGGATATATTTGGGAAAACTATGGTATTTCTGCGAACGTAACCCTGTTTGTCTTTGTTAGAGCCTAATTTGATTCGTGACGAGCAGTCTGAAGTAGTGGGGAACAGTTCCTAGAAGGTTCTACTATTTCTTGGCGATTTTTTAGAAAAAATACCAAGAAAATTGATGTTTCCCTTAATTTTTGAAAAAAATCAAGTAAAAATCAAAGAAAGGTTTGAAACAGACCCGTGCCTCTTCTTGTGGCATCGTGTATGCAGAACGGACGCTTGTCGCACGGCCCTGCAAGAAATTGGGTGAAAATTGTAACCAAAGAGAGGTCCAAAACCCGTGTGCTATAGCCTTGCGTTTTTGGCCAAAAATGGGATATTTTTGGGAAAATAAGAGTATTTCAGCGAACGTAATCCGTTTTGTCTCTGTTAGAGCCCAATTTGATTCGTGGCGAGCTGTTTGAAGTAGTGGGGCATAGTTCCCGGAAGGTTCTACTATTTTTGGTATTTTTTAGAAAAAATACCAAGAAAATTGAGTTTTCCCTTATTTTTTGAAAAAAATCAAGTAAAAATCAAACAAAGGTTTGAAACAGACCCGTGCTTTTTCCTGTGGCATCGTGTACCCAGTACGGACGCGTGTCGCACGACCTTGCATGAAATTGGCTGAAAACTCGGAAGCCACTAAAGAGAAGTCCAAAACCTGTGCGCTATAGCCTTGGGTTTTGGGCAAAAATGAGATATTTTTGGGAAAACTAGGGTATTTCTGCGAACGTAACCCTGTTTGTCTCTGTTAGAGCCCTATTTGGATTAGTGACGAGCCGTCTGAAGTAGTGGGGCACAGTTCCCAGAAGGTTTAACTATTTTTTGGTATTTTTTGGAAAAAATACCTAGAAAATTTGTTTTTCCCTTATTTTTTGAAAAAAATCAAATAAAAATCAAATGAAGGTTCGAAACAGACCCGTGCCTCTTCCTGTCCCATCGTGTACCCAGTACAGACACGTGTCGCACGGTCCTGTAAGAAATTGGGTGAAAATTCCGAAGCCACCAAAGAGAAAACCAAAACCCGTGTGCTATAGCCTTGGGTTTTGGGCCAAAATCAGGATATTTTGGGAAAACAAGAGTATTCTGTGAGCGTAATCCGGTTTGTCTCAGTTAGAGCTCAATTTGATTCTTGACGAGCGGTATGAAGTAGTGGGACCACGAGTTCCCGGGAGGTTCTACTATTTTTTGGTTATTTTTTAGAAAAAATACTAAGAAAATTGATTTTTCCCTTATTTTTGAAAAAAATCAAGTAAAAATCAAAAAAAGGTTCGAAACAGACCCGTGCCTGTTCTTGTGGCATCGTGTATGCACGATCTGGACGCTTGTCGCACGGCCCTATAAGAAATTGGGTGAAAATTGCCACCAAAGAGAAGTGCAAAACCCGTGTGCTATAGCTTGGTTTTTAGGCCAAAAATGAGATATTTTTCAGAAAAATAGGGTATTCCTGCGAACGTAACCCGGTTTGTCTCTGTTAGAGCCCTATTTGGATTAGTGACGAGCCGTCTGAAGTAGTGGGGCACAGTTCCCAGAAGGTTCAACTATTTTTTGGTATTTTTTGGAAAAAATACCTAGAAAATTTGTTTTTCCCTTATTTTTTGAAAAAAATCAAATAAAAATCAAATGAAGGTTCGAAACAGACCCGTGCCTCTTCCTGTCGCATCGTGTACCCAGTACAGACACGTGTCGCACGGTCCTGTAAGAAATTGGGTGAAAATTCCGAAGCCACCAAAGAGAAGACCAAAACCCGTGTGCTATAGCCTTGGGTTTTGGGCCAAAAATGGGATATTTTTGGGAAAACTATGCTATTTCTGCGAACGTAACCTGGTTTGTCTCTGTTAGAGCCCAATTTGATTCGTTACGAGTCGTCTGAAGTAGTGAGGCACAGTTTTTAGAAGGTTCTACTATTTTTTGGTGATTTTTTAGAAAAAATACCAAGAAAATTGATTTTTCCCTTATTTTTTGAAAAAATAAATAAAAATCAAACGAAGGTTCGAAACAGACCCGTGCTTCTTCCTCTGGCATCGTGTACCCAGTACGGACGCGTTTGACATGGCTTTGCAAGAAATTGGGTGAAAATTCGAAAGCCACCAAAGAGAAGTCCAAAACCCGTGTGCTATAGCTTGGGTTTTGTGCCAAAAATGGGGTATTTTTGGGAAAACTATGATATTTCTGCGAACATAACCCGGTTTGTCTCTATTAGAGCCCAATTTGATTCGTGGCAACCCATCTGAAGTAGTGGGGAACAGTTCCCAGAAGGCTCTACTAGTTTTTGGTGATTTTTGAGGAAAAATACCAAGACAATTGATGTTTCCCTTATTTTTTTTAAAAAAAATCAAACGAAGTAGTGGGGAACAGTTCCCGGAAGGTTCTACTATTTTTTGGTGATTTTTTAGAAAAAATACCAACGAAAATGATTTTTCCCTTATTTTTGGAAAAAATCAAGTAAAAATCAAAGGAAGGTTCGAAACAGACACGTGCCTCTTCCTCACGGCATCGTGTACCCGAGTCTGGACGGCGTGTCGTGCTGGCCTTGCACGAAGTGGGTGAAAATTCGAAGCCACCAAGAGAAATCCAAAACCCGTGTGCTATAGCCTTGGGTTTTGGGCAAAAATGAGATATTTTTGGGAAAACTAGGGTATTTACGTGAGCGTAACCTGTTTTGTCTCTGTTAAAGCCCAATTTGATTCAGTGACGAGCCGTCTGAAGTAGTGGGACACAGTTCCTGGAGGGTTCTACTATTTTTTGGTGATTTTTTAGAAAAAATACCAACAACTTTGATTATTCCCTTATTTTTTGAAAAAAATCAAGTAAAAATATAACGAAGATTCGAAACAGACCCGTGCCTCTTCCTCTGGCATCGTGTACGCAGTGATGCGGACAGCGTGTCGCATGGCCTGCAAGAAATTGGGTGACAATTCGAAGCCACCAAGAGAATTCAAAACCCGTGTGCTATAGCCTTCGGTTTGGGCCAATAATTGATATTTTGGGAAAACTATGGTATTTACGTGAGCGTAACTCTGGTTTGTCTCTGTTAGAGCCCAATTTGATTCGTGACGAGACGTCACGAAGTAGTAGAGACACGAGTTCTCGAAAGGTTCTACTATTTTTTGGTGATTTTTTAGAAAAAATACAAACAAAATTGATTTTTCCTTGATTTTTTTCAAAAAAATCAAGTAAAAATCAAACGGAGGTTCGAAACAGACCCGTGCTTCTTCCTCTGGCATCGTGTACCCAGTACTCACGCTTTTGGCATGGCCTTGTTTCTTCTTATGGCATCGTGTACCCAGTACGAACGAGTTTGGCATGGCCCTGCAAGAAATTGGGTGAAAATTCGGAAGCCACCAAAGAAGAGTGCAAAACCCGTGTGCTATGTTTTGGGCCAAAAATGGGATATTTTTGAGAAAAATAGGGTATTCCTGCGAACGTAACCCGGTTTGTCTCTGTTAGAGCCCTATTTGGATTGGTGACGAGCCGTCTGAAGTAGTGGGGCACAGTTCCCGGAAGGTTCTACTTTTTTTGTGATTTTTTGGAAAAAATACCAACAAAATTGATTTTTCCCTTATTTTTTGAAAAAAATCAAGTAAAAATGAAACGAAGGTTCGAAACAGACCCGTGCTTCTTTCTCTGGCATCGTGTACCCAGTACAGACACGTGTCACACGGTCCTGCAAGAAATTGGGTGAAAATTCGGAAGCCACCAAAGAGAAGTCCATAACCCGTGTGCTATAGCCTTATGTTTTGGGCCAAAAATTTGATATTTTTGGGAAAACTATGGTATTCTGCGAACGTAACCTGGTTTGTCTCTGTTAGAGCCCAATTTGATTCGTGAAGAGGCGTCACGAAGTAGTGGAGGCACGAGTTCTCGGAAGGTTCTACTATTTTTTGGTGATTTTTTAGGAAAAATACCAAGACAATTGATTTTTCCCTTATTTTTTGAAAAAAATCAAACGAAGGTTCGAAACAGACCCGTGCTTCTTCCTGTGGCATCGTGTACCCAGTACTGATGCGTGTCGCATGGCCTTGCATGAATTTAGGTGAGAATTCGGAAGCCACCAAAGAGAAGTCTAAAGCTCGTGCGCTATAGCCTTGGGTTTTGGGCCAAAAATAGAGTATTTTGGGAAAACTATGGTATTCTATGAGCGTAACCTGGTTTGTCTCTGTTAGAGCCCTATTTGGATTAGTGACGAGCCGTCTGAAGTAGTGGGGAACAGTTCCCGGAAGGTTCTACTATTTTTTGGTGATTTTTGAGGAAAAATACCAAGACAATTGATTTTTCCCTTATTTTATGAAAAAAATCAAACGAAAGTTCGAAACAGACCCGTGCTTCTTCCTGTGGCATCGTGTACCCAGTACTGATGCGTGTCGCACGGCCTTGCATGAATTTGGGTGAAAATTCAGAAGCCACCAAAGAGAAGTCCAAAACCCATGGGCTATAGCTTGGGTTTTGGGCCAAAAATGGGATATTTTTGAGAAAAATAGGGTATTTCTGCAAACGTAACCCTGTTTGTCTCTGTTAGAGCCCTATTTGGATTAGTGACGAGCCGTTTGAGGTAGTGGGGTACAGTTCCCAGAAGGTTCTACTATTTTTTGGTGATTTTTTAGAAAAAATACCAAGAAAATTGATTTTTCCCTTATTTTTTGAAAAATATCAAGTAAAAATTGAACGAAGGTTCGAAATAGACCCGTGCTTCTTCCTCTGGCATCGTGTACCTAGTACGGACGCGTTTGGCATGGCCTTGCAAGAAATTGGGTGAAAATTCGGAAGCAACCAAAGAGAAGTGCAAAACCCGTGTGCTATAGCTTGGGTTTTGGGCCAAAAATGGGATATTTTTGAGAAAAATAGGGTATTCCTGCGAACGTAACCCGGTTTGTCTCTGTTAGAGCCCTATTTGGATTGGTGACGAGCCGTCTGAAGTAGTGGGGCACAGTTCCCGGAAGGTTCTACTTTTTTTGGTGATTTTTTGGAAAAAATACCAACAAAATTGATTTTTCCCTTATTTTTGAAAAAATCAAGTAAAAATGAAACGAAGGTTCGAATCTGAGACCCGTGCTTCTTTCTGCGGAATCGTGTACCCAGTCTGAGACACGTGTCGCTGCAGTCCTGCAAGAAATTGGGTGAAAATTCGGAAGCCACCAAAGAGAAGTCCATAACCCGTGTGCTATAGCCTTATGTTTTGGCCAAAAATTTGATATTTTGGGAAAACTATAGTATTCTATGAACGTAACTCGGTTTGTCTCTGTTAGAGCCCAATTTGATTCAGTGACGAGACGATCGAAGTAGTGGGGCACTGAGTTCTCGGAAGGTTCTACTATTTTTGGTGATTTTTAGGAAAAATACCAAGACAATTGATTTTTCCTTATTTTTTGAAAAAAATCAAGCGAAGGTTCGAAAGCAGACCGTGCTTCTTCACTGTGGCATCGTGTACCCAGATCTTGATGCGTGTCGCATGGCCTTGCATGAATTTGGGTGAGAATTCGGAAGCCACCAAGAGAAGTCTAAAACCCGTGCTGCTATAGCCTTGGGTTTTGGGCCAAAATAGAGTATTTTGGGAAAACTATGGTATTCTTGACGTAA